>JAMYWD010001140.1:0-16000 GCA_028583415.1 Protea cynaroides
TATGATGGAGATGTTGCATGAGATCAGAGAGGCTCAGCGCAGATCTGATCTGAGGATGGAGGAGTTGTTGGAAACCTAGCGTCGGACTGATTAGCGGGTGGCTGATCTTACAGCTAGTCTTCAGGCAACTCAGACCCAGGGGGCCTGGTTGACCAGAGTCTATGCCGAGGACTATGATAGAGACCGCGAGGCACCGCCTCCTCCTTCACCTCCATCTTCTTGAGTGTATCTTTTCCATTGTACTACAGAGTAACTGTCCGGGTTGTGGACTGTACTCTGCTTTAGTTATGTATATACATTTGTGTCTCTCATATTGTATGAAAAATTGTTTCCCCTTTAATAGATAAATTATTCTCTTTTTAAATTTGGTCTCAACCATCACTTGTGCTTATAGTGTGTTTGTATTAAAGTTTTTACTTTTATCCTATCTCAGTTCACAATTGTCTTGAATGTATGCTAGTTCAGCGGACAAGGCCTGAGATGCTTTGATACCAAGTTGTCACACCCCAATTCCGTACTATTCAAAATGACTTTGGCTCATCAGGTCTGTGACTTTGGCTCAAGACCGCTCATGATGTAACTGTAACTGTCAAGCTCCTTGAGTAGCGACCCCATCGGGTCTGTGACTTTAGCTCAAGACCGCTCATGATGTAATCAGAATCGTCAAGCTTCTTGAGTAGCGACCTCATCGGGTCTATGACTTTGGCTCAAGACCGCTCGTGATGTAATCAGAATCGTCAAGCTTCTTGAGTAGCGACCTCATCAGTCTCGTGACTTTGGCTCAAGACCGCTCGTGATGTAACCGTAATCGTGCTTTGTGCTCGAATTTGTAACCTCTGAATGTATAGCCTTTGGCTGTGTAGCCTTTGGATGTGTAGCCTTTGGATGTGTAGCCTTTGGACCGAATTTGGGGTGTCCCAAATTGCCTACGTATCCTTTGGGATTTCCGTCCCTCCAGAATCAGGTTCCGCGTAGTTCGGGACGGTTGTTTTTTTTCTCTCTTTCCATGATCTTTCTTTCTTTCTTTTCTTTGCTTGCATCTTGTTCTCTTTTCCATTCTAATTCTGCTTTCATTCAGTCTTCTTTCTTCTCTGTACTTTCACATTTCTTTCCTTTTCTCTCTTTTTTTTTTCTTTTTCTTTTTCTTGTTCTTTTCAATTTTTTCTTCATCTTTTTTCATTCCCAAAGTGGGTTGAACTTTCCATAAATATTGAGGTAGCCACAATGGGGCTCAGCATCTGTACTTTGTCCACTAACATTTCTCGGAATCCAAGAGG
Organism: Protea cynaroides; assembly: GCA_028583415.1. Taxonomy (NCBI): domain Eukaryota; kingdom Viridiplantae; phylum Streptophyta; class Magnoliopsida; order Proteales; family Proteaceae; genus Protea; species Protea cynaroides. The sequence goes on from JAMYWD010001140.1 coordinate 1,278, forward strand.
AACTAGAGATCATGATTTGATCGACTTTCCTTGACTTGACTTAATCTAGACCGAGAGAAACATGTTTCTTTTCTTTAAAAGACAATTTTGATATGTTCTGCATTCCTGCCAAATTTATATGGGTTTCACTTTGATCAAAGGGCAATCAGGTCATTTTAATGAGGGGCAAATGATGATAACGACTCAAATTTGTATGAGTCATCTTTCTCTTACATGCAAATGAACTCAGCTAGAGTTTCAAACAGAGGGCTAAACTAAACTCATGATGTTTGGATAAATGGGTGATTTTGCCCCAGTGTCTAAGTTCAAGTCTGCACACATTGATAGACAGGCGACTTTTGAGTCATCAATAGAAATAACCTTAAGGAGATGAAACCCTACACTAATCTTTAGAAAAAACGTCAAAGAATGCTTTTTCCTCTTGGTATCACTCAGATAGAAAACAAGTTTCAACAAGCTATGCTCCGATGCTGAATCGGTTACAACCACATTTGGGCCCAAATCCTTTAAGTCTGTATACAAGTATGACGACGAAGGTCCAGATGGACAGATAAGAAACTGTCCAATAGGTCTGCCATTGGGAGAGTGTTTGGTTGTTTTTGTAGAATGACTTGATCTCCACTAGGCGATGCCATTTTATTGGCTAGCAACAAAGGACTATGGAATTCTTAGACGCCGTCGAAATTATGAACGACAGATAGATATTCCAGTCAGATTTATTGAACAATATTTATGCATAACAAGACGATATGTTCACAAGAAACAATACCATAAAATTTTGTGACATTTGAAGTAAGGGCATGTAATGTAGACTTTGTGGAAGACCGTCAGATTGATGGACGGGAGAGAGAGTCTTTAGCCGAAAAGAAAAAACCTCTGATGACAACAAAGTGATGAGACCACCCCCTGTATGGGCGGGATGTAGTGACCAATATCAAAAATCTAGCTCAACACACAACGTGAATCACAACAAATGATCAGCTCTCCAATCAGGTTCTAAGAAATGGTGTCTATATGTCATTGTACGAAAACCAATTGTCTTATTGCTCTATAACTGAACTCGTCCATCGGCAGGGCTCCAAAGGAGTTGCCCCATGTACATGCCTTGTAATCAAACTCACTCATCATTAGTGTTTCAAAGTAGTTGCTCCATGTTTATGCACCATAGTTGAACTTGTCCACCATCATTGTTCCAATGTAGTATGCTAACCAACCTCATTATTTTGTATAGCTCTTTCTTTTTCTTTTTTTTTTTTTTTTTTTTTTTCTTTTTTTTTTTTTTTTTTTTTTTTTTTTTTTTTCTTTTTTTTTTTTTTTTTTTTTTTTGAGCTCATCTTTTACTTTGAGGTTGATCCATAGCATGTTTTATGTCTGTAGACTTCATGCACTTGTAGAAGACTTGATCACTTGGATTAATGTAAACTTGATAATGCCTTGTGTGTAGACCCATTCTTGTAAAACTAAATGAACCATTTGTATGAGTCTGTAAATATTCTCTACTTTCAAGGAATATCTCAAAAAAAATTCTTTCTATAAATCGACCAAATGGGATGACATTTTGATGTTCCAACTTGTATCTTTGAGAATGCTTGCATGACTTCAACGTAATTGTCTTTAACTTTCACGTGTGTGTTGAGCTTTCATTTCTCTGAAGGCCGATGGAGTAGAAGTTGAGGTTGTGGCCCTTCATCTCAATCGTCATCAGAGTCAGAATTAGCAACGGACATGGAAGAGGAAGAAATATCAAACTGGGAAGGAATGGATTGGAAGTAGTAAAGCACTGTTGTTGATGTCTCAAATGAGATGATTATTGTTCATTTTTTTCAGAGCATTTTGGACTGGACCGTCTACAGACACATCGAACTTAAGCCCAAACATAGATGACCTATCAGATACCAATGGTAGCCAGTTTAGACAAGTAATTCACCGAGTTTACCCCAATTGGATACGACATCATTGACGCCAACTTATGATTGGTTGTAGGACCGAATCTCCGTCAGACTTTCGCTAGTAAGGCTCATTACGACCATCTATCGACATATGTTTGACCCTTTCCATCTTGAGATAAACCCCTCTTGGGTCTATTACCATTTTGATTTATGCCCCAATTCGGGTTTGACATTCACCTGGCCATTGCCTCAATTTGGGGTAAATGTATTCCAATCTTATGCCCCAGTTTGGATGTCATGAAACTCTGACCTATACCCTTGTTGGTCCATCACCTTTTTGGTTTGCCCCACTTTGAATCCATTAACATTTTAATATGCCCCAGTTTAGGGTGCACTGATATTTTTGTTGTGCCCCAATTTAGGGTATACTAACATTTTGGTTTTGCCCCAGTTTAGGGTGCACATGAAGTTCATTTTTAGGCTACCTTAATTTTGGGATACAATTGACCACATGGTCTTCCTTTTCATCCTGGATTTTGGGAGGTGGGTGGGCCATTCTTAAAGGTTCAAGGGCTACTCCTTTGAGTTATGGTCACCTTGGTTGATGAAAGTAATTTGGGAGTCAGAAACCAACTCCTTCAGTCAAAGTGGCTCAATTGCCAAGGGTGAACGAAATGCTTTCCAATCTTAGTTTTTTTTCATTTAAATTTGGCAGGTATGCTAGCATGGGAAAGAAACATGTAATCTCTCAGAATCTATGATTCAGCTTTCTAACCTCTTGGATTCCTCAACTCCGATCTGGGAAATTTCAATTCCGCTCTGTAATATTTGGGCTCTCAATATACTGTCTTCCAACCATTCCAATACTTTGAGGTACAAAAGTCCTCCATATGAACATGAACCGAGACATGAACCGGTGATGATGAGACATTCTTATGAGTGGAAGTAATAAGAGTGGATGTTTTGTCTACTCACTCAGGTGTTCTCTTAAGTCTAGACAATTATATCCTCCCTAGTTCAACCTTTCTTTCTTTTTTTTCTTTTTTTTTCTGTTTTTTTTTCTGTTTTTTTTTTTTTTTTTTTTATTTTTTTTTTATTTTATTTTTATATAAACAATGAACGAAGGTTAAGACTCAGAAGTGACTGGACACGAGAAGGATGCACATACACATACAAGCTGACTTGACCAAACAAAGTTAGCTCCTTCATGAAAACCGACCATTAGACATCATCTGTAACAATTTATTTGTATTTGAATAACCCCATGATTGGTCTTGGGGCCTCAAGATTCCGAATGGATCATTGTAGCACCAAGGTTCGACCATGTGGTTCATCAAATTTCAAGAAATTGAAACGGATATGCTTATTTATAGTTTTCATGATGGATGACAAAAGCGGTTCATGATTGAAAAAACCGGTAAATTTCTACTTGATCACAGTATCTATACCATGATGAAGATTTTCTTATCGTTTTTTGAGATTGACGTATCAATATTGAACAGTCAACACAATGAGCTTTGTACGATGGAGGGCGTGTACAGACCGCCCACACTATTGTGTATGCGGGTATACGTAACCCTCACGCTCCCAACAAGTGAGAGACAAGAATACTCAAGTGTGGATCCAAACATGTTGACAAGTCAAGGACAAAAACGGGCAGAACTTCGACGTCTCAGATGTAAATATTATGATCGAGTAGATTTTACCATGTTGGTTCAAAGATGGACCAAAAATAACATACATATGGCTCAAACTAGGTTAGGACATAAAAGGCCACCTTGACGAGGATGGGGTAACCTATCACCGAATGCTCGATGAATAATGGGCCCCCAATCCCTTTATATACTATGTTGCAAGGATCCAAGCGACGTGGAGTAGCATAACGCATTCCAGGCGGACCCAAGAAACGCTCGTTAGAGGCTGCTCGTCGGTCGTGGTCTTACAAAGTACAGGCCAAGGCTGTGTGTTTCTCCTAGCGGGCTGCCCCACATGCATGGGACCCGGTTCGACTACTCGCACGAAAGTGTGACTGAACCCATTCCCCCCAAAGCGATATGTACAAACAATAAATATAGTACCCCTAGATCTAGCATCAAATGTCAAGCAAATCAATATAAGGAAAGTATTCTAGGAGTCTGAATATTATTCCCCAGTGGAGTCGCCACTGTGAGGACAATGGGAAATCGACGTGATCCTCCTCGGGATGGAAAATGTGTATCCCGTATCGATGAAGATCGATTGTGTTCTGTTGGAGTCGCCACCTAGATTAAGGTCTAGGACCTCTAAAAATGTAGCCTCACCCTAAGGTAAGACTTCTATTGACTCGTGACCCAATGTATCGGTTCTTTTGGTCCGCAAGAGATCGGGTAAGTATTCAGGGTTCGGTTATGGGAAGGTGTTAGGCACCCAAACCGCCCGATCAATATCGGCCTCCTAAACTTTCCTTAAATTCTAATTTTGACTGTGCTTGGTCAACTGGATGACTAGGGTTCAATGGGGGATGTCCTAAACCAAGTTGCTAAGTTATTCTAACCTAGGGTTCAGCCAATCATGTTTTAAAGTAAATAAACAAGCAAATGTAATGTACAATATTATACGATGAACCGAACCAAAGATGGTTCGGTTTTGGACTGAATCCGAGACGTGTAAGACATTTCAAGCGCCTCACGTATTCCAATCCTGGAAATCAAGTCCAAAAACGTAGTTCGAAAATGGGTTGTGTGATTAAAGATTATGGAAGTGATTTATGCATGTGCTTCAATTAGATTCTTTGTTGTTCAAGTTGAAGTTTATGTTGGATGTATGGTTGATGGGTGGCTTTGTACCGTATTTGGGATTCCCAAATTGCCTACGTATTCTAGGGTTTGCCCTAGAAATCAGGTACGACGTAGTTCGAAAATTTGTGAGAGTCGGATTTGGAATGTGTACCAAATCCTTCCAATTTTTGTCAATAGGATCTAGGGATGAGACCTAAATTCCTACCATTTTTATTTGGGATGTGTACCAAATTCTTTCTATTTTTGTTAATAGGATCTAGGGATGAGACCTAAATTCCTACCATTTTTAATTGGGATGTGTACCAAATTATTTCTAATTTTGTCAATAGGATCTAGGGATGAGACCTAAATTCCTACCATTTTTATTTGGGATGTGTACCAAATTCTTTCCATTTTTGTGAATAGGATCTAGGGATGAGACCTAAATTCCTACTATTTTTATTGTTTCCATTTTTAGGTTTTTAGGGTTTCCTATCCCTTTTCATTGTGATTTTCATTTTTTAGGGTTTTCTACCCTAATTGCTATTTTTCCATTTTTAGGGTTTTTTTACCCTAATTGTTCAATTATTTCCATTTTAGGGTGTATCTTGCCCTAGTTGTTGTACAATGTAAACAATCTAACATAGCAATGTGAGCTTAAATATAGCAAGTGTAAGCATCCAAATATAGCATGTTGGAAATATATTCAAATTTAGCAACAAATCAATCAAAGATGGCAAGTGAGCATGTGAATCAATACAAACATGGTAAGTGTGCATCCAAACATGGCAGTAATCATCCAATATAGCATGTGAGCAAGTGTAGCAGACAAATATGGCAATAAGCATGTGTAGCATTCCAATCATGGCAATGTGATTATTCCAATTATGGCAGTGTGATCATTCCAATTATGGCAGTGTGACCATTCCAATTATGGCAATGTGACCATTCCAATTATAGTAGTGTATGCATACGAGCATCCGAACATAGCATGTGAACAAATATAACATCAAATATGGAATGTGAGAAACAACCAAAGCATATGAGAATCAATCAAAACATGATGGAACACGCAGCAAGATAACAACTTTGTCAGGCTGGACCAAAATGGGCACATAGGGCACTGTACTTACTCAAAAAATTCTTAAAAGATATCCCTGGAAAGAAGACTCAGAGGCCAACATTTTGTCTCAAGGAAGCTAATCCTAAAAGATACCATAGGCAGGTCGAAAATATTCCCCAAGTACAGGCAAATACACTGGTCAGGTCTGTTCCAGATTTTTGACCAGTTGCACCATAAATTCCAAATAAAATTCTATTCTTAATGAAAATTAAATACAGACATATATATATGTAGATAACTGTCTGATCTAAAATTTCATTAAGAAAAACAAGTTAAAACAGTATATTTTCTTTGTAAAAAATGACTCTTTTCAATCATGCAAATCAGCACATCATGACAGATCTGAAATCAAAGCACTATGCACTTAAAAATTGATATCAATTCAAAAAAATATGGAAAAAATATGAAACCAGTGCCATTTTTTAGAAGACTTTCATGTCTAAAAAGTTCATGTTAATTGTATTTTCTGATTATGGCCATAAGGCCTTTGTCTAGAGACTTTCCGATGGAGGATTGCATTACATCCGAGAAAAATAGCAATGTCAAAGACAAATTTTTTTTGATATATTTCCCCAATTCCAAATGGAACGAAATTTTTAGGGTAGTCTTCTCTCATATCAGAGAGACTCCCATAAAATTTTGGGCTTCAAAATTTTAGAAAAAATACATATGATGTACGTCCTAATTTTGAACCCTAAATCTGGAATTTTCAGATCAGAAAATCACTTTATGAAATTTACAAAAAACATCAAACATCATTGTATATCAATCAAAAATTCATCATTGAATAGCTTAGACAAATTATCATTCATGAAAAATGTTAGACATAGGCATCCTATTTTTAACAAGCATGTAATAGAGCATTCATGATTGTGATTTCATGAAAATTAGCCCTTTTCAAGCAAAATTGGCATTCGGGCATTATAACGACCTCTAAATTTGTTTAGAGTACTAACCTTGGGCTCAAATCGAGCGAAACCGTTGATGAAGGGTGATTGGGGGTTGTATCAATCCCCTTTGAATGTGAATCCTCTTTTTTCTCTCTTTCGCTTCTTTTCTTTCTCTCTTTTCTTTCTTTCTTCTTCTCCTTTCTTTCTTTTCTCTTTTCTCTCTCTTCCTTTCTCCCTCTTTCACGTTTTTCTCTCTCTCACTCATGTTCTCTCTCTCTCCCCCACGTTTCCCTCTCTCTCTGCTCTGGAAAAAGGATCCTCCTCTTGCCTATTTATAATTTTTCACTCATTTTCTAGAAGATCCTTTTTTCTAAAAAATATTTTTTCCTTTTTCTTTCCTTCCTTTTTTCTTTCTTTCTTTCTTTTCTCTCTCTCTTTCACGTTTTCTTTCTAGAAAACGTGAAGGGAATCTTTTTCCCTTTTTTCTTTTCTTTTTTTCTTTTATTCCTCTCTCTTTCCTTTTTTCTTCTCAAGATCTTTTGGATTATCTCAAAACCCTAAATCCCCCTTCTCTTTCACGTTTTCTCTCTCCCCCTCTTTCCTTTTTCTTCTCAAAATCTTTTTGGATTATCTCAAAACCCTAAATCCCCTTCTCTTCCACGTTTTTCTCTCCCCTCTTTCCTTTTTTCCTCAAAAATCTTTTGGATTATCTCAAAACCCTAAATCCCCTTCTCTTTCACGTTTTCTCTCTCCCCTCTTTCCTTTTTCTTCTCAAAATCTTTTTGGATTATCTCAAAACCCTAAATCCCCTTCTCTTCCACGTTTTTTTCTCTCCCCTCTTTCCATTTTTTCTCAAAAATCTTTTGGATTATCTCCAAAACCAAAATCCCCCTTCACTTTCACGTTTCTCTCTCCCCTCTTTCCTTTTTCTTCTCAAAATCTTTTGGATTATCATTTACATATAATAATATATATTATATACATATATACACATATATTTAATAACATACATATACTATATATATATATATATATATATATATATATATATATATATATATATATATATATATATATATATATATATATATATATATATAATATATATAAATACTATGCACATGAATGAACCCGGTTCGAAAGCGGGTTGAGACCGACTTAGGTTGGCCCGAGTTAAACCGATATGGGTTGAGCTAGGTTGGACCAAAACCGGCTTGAACCGAGTTGATTGGATTAATTGGAATTAACCGGGGTTTTCTCTCCTTGTCATTTCATGGGTCATTTCCCTTTGTCATCCCGCATGGAATTTTCCGATGGCCTCTATTCCAAATTTTTTACGTTCATTTTGTAGAACATTAAAAATGAGGAATATAGGAACTGGAATCACCTGAATCCGATGTAGAACGGAAAAGATATGCGACTTTGAAGTCTCGACGATAATTTTGCATGCAAGCTTGCATGGGACCCACATGGTGACTTCTACCCGGGATTTTTTACGTTCACTTTGTAGAACATCATGAATGAAGAATAATGGTCTTGGAATCATCTGAATCCGATGTCGGATGATCAAGATATGATGATTTGAAATTCAAACAATCCAACTTAGGATAATTTGCATGAAGGCCCCTAGGATTATTTATAATAATTTCATAAACCTCCCTCATATGTATCATCTGACTAAAATGGTCATATCTTCCTCATTTGATATCGAAATTGAGCAATTCTGGTCTCGTTTCGAAGATAATTCTATGACCTACGCATCCATGCAAAATTATAACCCATGACCTTGCTGTGGACCCATTGAAAACTTCCTCAAATTCACAGATCCATTGAAAACTTCCTCAAGTTCACAGTCAAGAATCCAAACTTTCGATCACCTTTCTTCCTTTTGTTGTCCACACACTAGCATGACTTTGTTTAGCTGGGATGGCAAAAATGGGGTGCTTACATTCCCCTGATGCCCTACTCGCATCAAGCACACTAACCACACACAAACATCCACATGCCTATTCCTAGCATCAAATCATCATCATGATGGTATAAGTAAACAAAGTTAAATATGCATGAACAATAATAGCAGGAATATTGGATGACATGTTGAATGCACATTACAAGCATATTTGCATAGAATCAAGCATAGCATTGGACTCAAGAAAATAAAAGTAGTTTATTATTAATCAATTAGTTTAGGTCTTGTCTCCTTACCTTAGCTTGTTAATAGATCCTCTTCCAAGCTTTAGAATCACCTTTATAATGTTATTATATTGCTAGAAGACCTAACAAAGTCGATAGAATTTAATTAGAATTTATTCAGAATTTAAAAACCATTCTGTTAACTGAGGGTCGGAGGTAGGGTCGGAGTCATGATTGACCCTGGGTGCGACCCTCCCCATTCTGGACTTCCCGAACACTGAGGGTCGATCCTCAGGATCACATAGGGTCGGATGGTCATCGACCCTTTGTGCGACCCTCGGTGGATTTTGGTCAATTTCCCTCCTTTTAGTCAATTCTTCGTGTTTGGGGTCTTATGGCTTTCTCCTACAGTCCATTCAACATTCATTCCATGGTCTAGAACCATGAATCATCCACCTAGATAGCTTTCATGTAATCTCCCATAGTTTTCTATGAAAATCTAACCATTGATTGATGGTTTGGGTTTCTCCGAGATCATACTCTCATCATTATCTAACCTAAGGTCTGTAGAAACTCATGGAATTAGTATCCATACCTGAGAAGAATACTCTTTCTCTGCAACACTTCTCCTTTTTGCTTTCTTCTCTCCCTTGCTTCTCTTCTTCTTCTTTTTCTTCTTTTCTTTTTCTCTCAATTCAATTAGGGTTGTAAAAGGAGTGAAAGAGGCTTAGGGACGTCCTATTTATAGAGTAGAAACTCCTAAAATAAGTCCCATTGAGATTTGAAAAGAATCCAAATCGAAAATTAGGAAATTTCTTAATTTCAGTTTCGGCGGAAACTGAGGGTCGATGGGAGGGTCGATGATCCCGTCGACCCTAGGTTCTTAAGATGTCCGACCCTCCCTGTAAAACAGAGGGTTTTACTTTCTGTTTTGGGGGGTCCGACCCTCCTTAGCTGGGTATGCGACCCTCCCCTTAAATTGATTATTTTAGGGTCGATTTGATACCTGGGATCTCGATCTCCTTCACGCCCTTAGTCCATTTGACTCGACCGTGATGGTTAAACCTGGTTTAAGGTGATAAGACCGGGTTAGATTGACATGGGTCTTACACTGCAAGTTGGGATTTGTTCATATCATGGTGGAACTTGGTGTGACCACCAAAGTGGCAAGCTTGTTTTATTATGATATGTTCAAATTCAAGTGTCTATGTTTGTAAATGCTTCAGTTTGATGGTGTTCACCCAAAGGTGACATTGTCCAAGTTTATTCAAATTAGGATTTGTAGCTACTGTATAAGGAATTTTTGGTAACCACCAAAGTGGCACACTTGGATTCTATTATAATATGTTCAAATCTAATATTTATGCATTTACAAACTATAGTAAAGAAGTATAGTGTTCACCCAAAAGTGACATTGACATAAACTCCCACTTTTATGGATGCAGCAAAGAACGGTATTGTCCACCCAAAGATGGCGTTGTCTAATATTATAAAGAACGACACTGTCCATCCAAAGGTGACGTTATCAAAGAATATAAAGAACTCATGCACATGGTTGAAGGATCTTGGCTTTAGGGGGTTTCATCCACCCAAAGGTGGTGAAATCTTCGAGAGTCATTATCTCTTCGCAGTTATTGCATAGCTATCGAAAGGACCAGTGCACATATTGTCCCAAAGGATGTGTGTGTAGTTCGGTTGACTTTTTAAAAATGTAAATTAGCTTGCACATGTTATGTATATATTATTGCTAGCTAATTTTATTTGGTATTAATCGTAGACTTACAATTATTTACATTGTAATATAGTTGTGGACATATAATGATTAAATACCTCAAGATGTCTGTCATTGACTGTCACACCCCAATTCTGAATCAACCAGAATGGTGTGAGTGAACCGTCACTGAACCAATGATTCACACCAGGATCTCAATAAGACCGTGTCCACTCATACAAACCATCGCACATAACCACAATCAGAATATAATAAATACAACGGAAGTCTTAAATAAATGAACTGAGTATTCTATTGATAAATTTAAATAAGTATTCAATTATCCAAATTCCAAACGTAATTAAATATCTTTACATCACCTTAAAATAACTGAAACAAATAAAATAAAGTCAAAGGTACACGCAGAAAGGGCACTCGCATGAAGCGTCATGCTCGTCCTCTCCTGCCTGTACGTCCAGAGCAGCAACACCTCCATACGTCGGAGCGTTTATATAGTCGTCAACCGTGTAACCTGCATCAACATCTAAAAACAGTGTATATACAAAGGGTGAGCTCACAACTTAGCTCAGTAAGACAATCAGACAGTGTATCAATATTATATGCATGAGTAACAATCATTTAATGTTGTGGTCTGGTTTAAGTTTGCAATGTGCTATAGAAAGGGTTGGCGGCCACCGCACCTCTATACACGAGTGTGTAGCATCGCACAGTAGATCACACCGTTGCCGACCCACATGCACCCATCATGGAATAGAGATAGAGCTAAGGCATCCACGACCTCCCCTGATGCTCTACCCATGCCAATACATAAGCCCCTACTGGCGAGGGCTTGCAAACTAGGCTCACAACTAACCAATCCTATATGTGTCATCACTGTAGGCTCTATCCCAGTACAACTCCCTACGGCATAGAGATAGAGCTAGAGTGTGGTGGTCAGGCCGGAGACCACAGTGCCATGACCTCCCCCTGATGCCCTACCTGCACCAAGCATACTAAGACAGAACAATACGCAAGTAGACTCTATCCCAACATAACTCCCTACGACATAGAGATAGAGCTAGAGCGTGGTGGCCAGGTCGGAGACCACAGTGCCACGACCTCCCCCTAATGCCCTACCCGCACGAAGCATGCTAAAATAGAATACTACAAAAAGGTGCTAGTGTGAGGAATGATCCCAGGCCCCAGGCCCTTCCCATTCCACACACTAATGAAAACAATCACATGCCTAACAATCACATCCTAGCATATGGAATATGCATGAACAAATATAATAACTGGAAATAACAGATGACATGTGAGAATGCACAAACATCATACTAAAGATTCAAGGTTATTAGCAACAGTTTACTGTCCATTAATTATTAGGATTTAGGTCTGATTCCCTTACCTAACGCTCGTTTGATAGCTTGTTCCACGTCACAAGATCCAAACGTGCTATCACAAAGTCCTACATGATATTAGGGTTCAATTAGAATAATTTCTTAGGGTTTACGTTGGTCAGAAACCAACGAGATTACAAAAATACACTCACAGAGCTGACTGGTCGCATGTACCGATCGCAGCACTGTGGGAAAACCTGCGACCGGTATGGTCAGCCTGTCCCCACAGGCCACTCCCCGAGAGGTACCGGTCGTGGTACCGGTCGCATGGGGTGAGACCGGTATGGTCGACCGGTATGTCTCTGGAAGACCATACATCCGGTTTCTCGACTTTCGTCGATCACTCTTTATTGATTCTAGGGTTTCTCCTACACATTCTAAGTCTGAGCTTTGAGTTAGAGTTGTTTCCAACTCCATTCAAGTCTAGTTTTGATGGTATTCATCCTAGAACTCGAATATAGGGTTTAACGACTAAATTAGGGTTTGACGGCAAAGTAGGGTTTAGCTCAATACCTGCTTTGCATGGTATTGATCCAAGCAACCCAACCATCCTAGAGTCATAATGTGAGAGGGAGGGTTTAAACACTTACCGTCGACCTGCGTAAGGTGTGCGTCGTCAAATGGCAACGGCGGCTCTTCCTTCTTCTTCCTAGCTCCTTCTCCTTCTCCAATCTCCTTCTCCTCTCTAGGGTTTGTGAGGATCAATGGAAGGGATTCTAAGAGGTTTAGACGGGTTTAAATAGGCTAGGAATTAGGTTTAGGAAGCCTCTTAGGATTAGAAAAGTCCTAGGATTCGGAATTAGGAAAGTGGAACCCGCAGGGATCCAATTCCGGATCTTGGTAGTCTGCTGCGTAGATTATACCGGTCGACCGGTACCATCGACCGGTATGAATAAAATTCATACTTATTTTGGTCCGATTGGTTTGATTTCATACCTGGTTGTCATCCGCTCGTCCCGTCTGGCCCGGTGATGATTGAAAGACCTGTTACGACATGAAATCAAGGTTTAGGTCGGGTTCATGGAGTGCGGGTCTTTCATTGACAGCCAGTTTTATTAATTGGCATGGAAATTGAAAACTAGTCTAAAACTGTTTGACCTAGATGTACTCAACAGAAAATTGTATTCTGGTTCTTAGGGCGTTCAGTCTCTTAGATGAAGCAAGGCAATGTTCAGATGATGAACATTGGAAAAGAATATTCCCTGTGAAATACAAAGAAAGGTTTGATATTTCAAGAAAGGACGGAAAGATGTTTTATTACTCAAGTCCATCAGTACCAGTTTATGATGATAATATGTGGTATTGGAAATGTGAGGAAGTACAAGGTAGAGCTGTTAACTATTAATGATAAGCTCAAGGATAAGTGAATATTTGTAGGTTCATTAAAACCTATGTAGGTGATGTTTTAGACTTTTCACTTCCTCACAAGAACTATATAGTCAGATCCTGGTGACCTATAGTACTCAAAAATATAGTGAACCCTAAAGTGAAAGAACTAAGGATAGAAGTTCAAAGAAAAGGAAAAAAAAATATGAATGACAATGTCATAGTGCATAATATATATCCAGACAAAGGCAAGTTGTGAAAGGGGTAGAGAACCCACAGAAAGAAAAATATTTTTTCATAGAATAGTCAGAAACTTCCGGGCAACACCTTCTGCCGTCCGCAACGAAAAGTCGTCCCATCTTCTTTTTGAAAAAAGAAGCCAGTGCGTAGGCTAAACATATACTACAACTACTTGGGGCTTATCTGGACTGAATTTTCTCCCACGTTCCCATAGGTGAAGGGGGTTCTGCATTTATGACAAAGAATTAGACATTAAGAAACTGCAAGATAAAATGGATTTAAGTAGAATAAAATTCTTGCAGTGTGACTCAGAAGGGACATGTAAAGAAAAAAAATTTATAAAACTGGATAGGCTTAAGTGAAAAAAGAATAAAGATTATGAAACTTCTAAGCGAGAAGGTGCAGTAGATTGAACACTTAAGCATTAATCGTAGTCTGAGCCCATAGGAGTACCAAAACCTTTAATTTATTCTTTTTAGATTATCTATCTTTTGAAGTTAAACTGTATATTGTTATCTTCCGTCCTGGTCATAAGGGTTTAGGGCTATTATCCAAAGAAAGATTAGAAATAATAATATTCTAAAATTCTCCTTCCAAGGTTTATTACATGTATATATGTGAGAATTAATTAAAAGAGAAGAAGACAAGATTAAAGTAAGTAAAGGTTATTTATAACAAGGATTTATTGGACTTGGTTGACATCGAGATTTCATCTAGGACTTCTTGTCACAGTTTAGTCTATGGGTGTTTATTCAAATAATGAAAATTAAAATGGAAAATTTTTATTAAAGGAATTAAAACTATTGGATCTGAATGAGAGAGTTATGGGAGATCATGTCATATTGGTCTATTCCTGGTAAATTTAAATAAGTGTTTGTAAAATCTTGAGAATGTATTAATCCTATAGGGAAAGAATTGATATTGCAGCCTATATTATTAATAGAGTACTAGTTAGTCAGTTCCAGTTTAAGTTATCCTCTTGTTTGAAACTGTAGAGCTGACATGGTTTCATAATACTCGTGGGAGAGTGATTATTTTAGGACATTGAGTTTTCATATTATGGGATGTCAAAATAGACCCAACAAACTTAAAGTTTGATGAGACCATGTGGAAATAGGTGTGAAGCAACCAATTGAGATACCAGAAATGTTACTAGAGTGTAATAAAATGATTATAGAAATATTCATTAAGATCGATGCTTCAACCATAGTAGCAGAGCCAGATGAGACAATGAAGAGATATACTAGACCATGTA
>JAMYWD010000115.1:0-25000 GCA_028583415.1 Protea cynaroides
GAACTACATGGATTCTGATTTATAGGGCAAATCCTAGGATACATAGGCTATTTGGGAGAAACCTAAATTCGAATCCAAACCTTAGTCTACTCGGACTATCCATAGATCCACTAGGATATTTACCACCAGTCCGAACTACATGGATTCTGATTTCTAGGGCAAACCCTAGGATACGTAGGCTATTTGGGAGAAACCCAAATTCGGATCTACACCTTAGTCCACTCGGACTATCCATAGATCCACTAGGATACCCATCCATTTCAACCCAATTTTGAACTACGCAGATTCTGATTCCTAGGGCAAACCTTAGGATACGTAGGCCATTTGAGAGAAACCCAAATTCAGATCCAAACCTTAGTCCACTTGGACTATCCATAGATCCACTAAGATATTTATCCACATTTTAACCCAAATAGGGTTATCCACATTCCAACTCATAATGGGTTATCCATATTTCGACTCAAATAGGGTTATTCTTAGATCCACTAGGACTATCTATTAGTCTACATGGACTATCCAGATCCTAACCCATAAGATTTCTCATCTATTCAAGCATAAACTTCAACTTGAACAAAGAACTTAGTCATGCACAAGCATAAATCACAACCAATAAACATTAATCACACCTGAACTATGATGGTGAACTTGATTTTCGGAATAAATCCGTAATACGTAAGCAATCTGATGGATACAGATTCGGTTCAATGATATCAAACCACTTGGTTTGGTTTGATATAACAGATAGAGGCTAGCATAGGAAAGGTATAAGAGATCGATTTTGATCGGACGGTTTGGGTGCCTAACCCCTTCCCATAACCGTAACCTAACGCTTACCCAATCTCTGATGGACCAGAAATCCAATTTAAGGGTCATGAGTCAATCGAAGTCTTACCTTGGGGTGAGATTTCACATTTCTAAGGTCCTAGACCTTAATCTAGGTGGCGACTTCTAAGATTTTCATCTTTGTCCTCACAGTTATAGTGTCACCTACTTACTGGTCTTTCAACAACTAAGCAACTGGATTTCTTTTCCGTGACTGATCCATATTTCTTTGTTATTATTAGCCAAGACTCCATATCCTTTTCCCCCATTTTAATTACTGTTTCCCCATTTGATGTGTCCCCTACTGTTGTCCTACTATTGTAAAGATCTTTTTACACAGTTGTACATGAATTTCAACTGGGGTGGAGGGGGGGGGAACTACCCGGGGAGGAAAGTTCGGATAATTTTCTTTTGTTTGAATAAAGGGAAAGTGCTCATGATCTTAAAAGGCATTATGGATTGAACAGAAAAACACCATACTCAACAGATATATCCTGAATATCCAATTCCTTCTTCTTCTCTCCCCAAATTCTCTGAAAGCAGAAAAGCTCTTGATCGAATAAAAAACGAAGACAACTTCTTTTCATGTATAGTTAGAATGGTTGGTTCTTCTGCTAATCCTTCGTTTCTCTTCCCTTACAAATCAGGAGTATTAGTTATGTCACCCAAGTTTAAATCTTCTCTAACATGTATAGGTGAGTCCATTAAAACCTTTCTATGCTTCAAAACTTTTTTTTTATTCCTTTTATGGATTTTCTTTAATGGTTCTAAACTTTTTCTGGGTACCCATATATTTGATGAAAGAGCCTTGTTAATTAATTAATTGATGCTTCATGGGTGATTCCTCCATGGAAAAAATACAGAGCTTTTTAGCTAACTAATTCATGTGTTTTAGAAGATGTCTTCTCCTTTGGTTTTTGATTTGGGTTTTTGGTTTTCTCAGGTGGGTCTTCAAGTGAACAGTACCGCAATAACGTACGTAGAAAGTTAAATGTAAATGAGGAATACAAGGAAGCTTTCAAAATAAAGTCTTACATAGAAATATGGGGTAAAGTTCAATTTCAGATGAGAAGAACAATTGAAGAGAGGTTCTCTTTATCTCCCATCGCTTCTTATGTAGACCTCTCTGATTACTTGCTTGAATCTAGGCAAGAGGAGTATGTTACTTTTTATCTCTCTTTGCAGTTTCATTCTTAGGTGACCATGCGCTTATGAGATTTTCTATATTTGAACATTTACTATGATTTGAGGATGTGAACCATCTTGTTCTTGCTGTCAGATATGGAGTAGAAAATGATGTTCCATATTGGCTTGTCAAGAACTCGTGGGGAGAAAGTTGGAGCGACAGTGGCTACTTCAAGATGGAGATGTGGAAGAACATGTGACATGAGTTTCCTTGAATTCTTCCTTATTGATTCATTGGCCAACCATGCAACTAGTAAATACACCCATTTATGCTTCCAATAGGTGTATTTTCAATAGAACTAGGCTGGGGGAGTCTATGATGACCCTATCATATCTTTGTTGAACTTGATTTACATCTTAACGATCAACACCTTCTCATGAGACACACCTTATCAAAAGGGTGGGCTAGTGATACTGTAGGGAAGAAGTAGATGGGAGGTGGTTCCATGGCCATTGAATTTGTTAAATTTGAATTAATGTCTAGTTGAACTTTAGAAAATTTTAGATGTTTTTTCTATCAAGTTTTATTTATTATAATTTTTTGGTCAGCAACAAGTGAAATATTTGTACATGCAAAAGGGAGGCATTTTTTTTTTATTTTTATAAAAGTACCATTTTTTCTGATGGTAATGAATTTGCGTCAGTAAAATATACATTTTTTCCAATGGAAATATGGTCACTGTTGATAAAAATAGTTATTTTTGGCGATGGAAATATAGTTACCATCGATAAAGATATACATTTTTGGCCATGGAAAGAGTACTTCCGTGGCCAAAAATCTAATATTTTAGCCACGGGAATATATTTTCCGTTGGAAAATGTGAATTTATACCCACGGCAGCTACGTCAACAGAAAAAACAACCGAAACTAGTACGTCGCTAAATATCAACGGCCACGAGAACCTATTTTTTGCGACGAAAATTTTCCGTCGGCAAAAATGAGGATTGTTGTAGGCAAAAAAATCGTCTCCAGCGCGCCAGCCTTCCAGCCCGTCATATGACGGGCTGGAAGGCTGGCGCACGGGAGAGGATGTGTGCCATCTCCATTTGTTGTTAGAATAAACGAAACCAGAAGGATGAAGAAGACGGTGAGCAGAAGAGATTAGGTCTTCATGATTTCAGTCCTCAAACCAAAAAAAATATCAATAGAGTCTACGACTGAGCAGGCAATGGATAAGGAGCGGCTCAAGATGGGTAACCAAGAAATGCCGCAAGAAGTCTCCACCAAAATGTTTTGCAGGAAGTTTTTTGTTTGTTTACAATAAAGGCCTTTGTTTATTTACAACGAAGGATATTTTGGTAATTTCAGTTTAGATAGGGGGTACTATTGTCTTAATGATATTTTATTTTATTTTTCCATTAGATTTTAACATCCTCAACCTAATGGTGTAGACTATTATGTTATAAAACAGTGTTCAAGGGGTAGTTCATCTCATTTTTCTCAAGAGAGATTAGTTCAATGTAGTAAATGAATTGTTAAGGGGAGGTTTAAGTATAAGACCCGCACTCCATAAACCCAATCTAAAGCTTTAATTCATGTCGTAACAGGTCTTTCAATCATCACTAGGCCAGACGGTACGAACGATGACAATCAGGTACGAAACGGACCCATGTATGATAATTATTTCATATCGGTCGATCTTACCGATCGATGGTACCGGTTGACTGGTATGTCTGAGCAAGCAGACTACTTAGATCCAAAAACGGATCTCTACAAATATCGAACCTAAGGACTTTCCTAACGTAAGGGGACTTCCTAAACTCAATCCTAGTCTATTTAAGGACCCTTAAACCTCCTTAAATCTCTTTCATTGATCCTCACAAACCCTAGAGAGGAGAAAGAGATCGAAGAAGGAGAAAGAGCTAAGGAAGGATGGAGAGGAACTGCCGTTGCCATTGGACGAAGAACACCCTACTTGCGAACCAACGGTAAGTGCTTGAACCTTCCTCTAAGTTAAGCGTTATAAAAGGTTAGTCATGAATGGATCAATACCATACAAGGTGAGGTATTGATCTAAACCTTTGAATTTGCCACAAGCCCTAATACAATCGATAACCCTAGATTCAAGTTCTAGGCTGAGGATCATCGGAACTAGGACTTGAATGGAGTATAAAACAACTATAACTCATTGCTCAAACCTAGAATGTATAGGAGAAACCCTAGAATTAATAGGGGGTGACCGACAGAAGGCGAGAATCGAGCTTATGGTTTTCCGGAGGCATACCGGTCGACCATATCGGTCGCACCATATGCGACTGGTACTGTGACCGGTACCTCTCGGGGACTGGTCTATGGGAAACGGTCGACCATACCAGTCACACTTTTCCCACAGTGCCACGATCGGTACCTACGACTGGTACTGCGACCGGTATGCTCTGTGGGAGTGTTTTGACCCAGTTGGTTTTTCGACCAACGTAAATCCTAAGAAAAACTATTCTAATTCAACCCTAACATCGTATAGGACCTTATGATAGCGAGTTTGGATTATGTGACGTGGAGCAAGCTATCAATCAAGCGTCAGGTAAGGGAATCAAACCTAAACCCTAATAATTTAATAACAGTAAAACGTTGTTAATAATTATGATTCTATGGAATGGTGTTTGTGCATACTCGCATGTCATCTTTACTTTCAGTTATTATATCGTTCATGCATACTTGCTATGCTAGGATGTGACTGTTAGGCATGTAATTATTTTTGTTGGTGTGTGGAATGGGAAGGGCCTGGGGTTTGGGATCATTCCTCACACTAGCACCTTTTCCTATCGTTTCTATCTTAGCATGCTTGGTGCGGGTAGGGTATCACGGGGAGGAATTGGCATTGTAGTCTCCGGCCTTGCCACTGGACTCTAGCTCTATCTCTATGCCATAGGGAGCTGTGCTGGGATAGGGCCTACTGTGATGACATATATGATTGATAGTTGCGAGCCCAGTTTGCAAGCCCTCGCCAATAGGGTCTTACGTGTTGATTTGGGTAGGGCATCAGGAGAAGTGTTGGCGGTGTTTGATCCGAACGTTTTAGCTCTATCTCTATTCCATAGTGGGTGCATGTGGGACGACAGTGGTGTTTGATCCATTAGGCGGATTCACACACTTGTGCATAGAGGTACGGTGGCCGCTAATCCTTTCTATAGCACATTGCAAACTTAAAATCAGACCATAATGAGAATGTTATTCATGCAAGTTGTTTTTTGCATTGTCTGATTTTCTTACTGAGCAAAGTTGTGAGCTCACCCTTGTGTACACACTATTTTTAGATGTTGATGCAGGTTACACTGTGGAGGACTACATGGATGATCCAGCATATGGAGGTGTTGCTGCTTTAGAAGTGCAAGCAGGGGAAGACGAGCATGACTCTTCATGCGAGTGCCCTTTCTGCGTGTACATCTAGGATATTTGATTTGTTTATTTTATTTATTTTCAGTTAGATTTACAAATGATGTAAGGATAATTATTTACGTTCTGGTGTTTTGAATAATTTGATATTTTATTTAAATTATCAATATAAGTACTCAGTTCATTTAATTTAAGACTTCTGTTGTATTTAATTATATTCTGATTATGGTTATGTACAATGGTTTGTATGAGTGGAGACGGTCTTATTGAGATCCTAGTGTGAACCGTTGGTTCAGTGACGGTCCACTCACACTTCTGGTTCGGTCGAAATTGGGGTGTGACAACTTAGTATCAGAGCTCTTAGGCTCTGTCCAACGGACCATACATGCACTTGACTGAGTCAATGAACTGAGATAGAAAATATTTAAAAGCCTTAATAAAAACGTACATTATGTACTTGTTTGATGCGTGAGACTAAATATTAAAGAGCATAATGTACTATACTAAAGGTGGAATTAATAAATAGACATGCTCTAGTGAGGAAATCATAGTGACAAGCAGAATGATCATAAATTTCCATAACAAGTATGTAAGACCCGTGTCAATCTAACCCGGTCTTACCACCTTGAACCAGGTCTACCCATCATGGTCGAGTCAAGTGGACCAAGGGCATGAAGGAGATCGAGATCCCAGGTATGAAATCGACCCAAAAATACTTAATTCTAGGGGAGGGTCGCACACCCAGTGAAGCAGGGTCGGACCTCCAAAAATAGAAAGTCAGACCCTCAGTTTTGAGGGAGGGTCGGACAGCTTAAGACCCTAGGGTCGACGGGATCATCGACCCTCCCATCGACCCTCGGTTTCTGACGAAACTGAAATTAGGAAATTTCCTAATTTTCGGTTGGGATTCTTTCCAAATCTCAATGGGACTATTATAGGACATTCCTAGTCTATTTAAAGGACGTTCCTAAGCCACATTCACTCCTTTCACAACCCTAATTGAATTGAGAGAAAGAGAGAAGAAGGAAAAGAGGAAGAAAGGAGGCTAGGAAGAAGGCTTAGCAAAAAGGAGAAGAATTTGCAGAGAAAAGTAATCTTCTCAGGTATGGATACTAATTCCATGAGTTTCTACAGACCTTAGGTTAGATATGGTTGAGTGTAGGATTTCGGAGAAACTCAAACCATCCATCCATGGTTAGGTTTTCATGGAAAACCATAGGAGGATGCACGAAAACTATTTAGATGGTTTATACATGGTTCAAGACCATGGAATGAGTGTTGGGTGAATGTAGGAAGCAAGTCATAGGACCCCAAACACGAAGAATGGATTAAAAAGTGGAAATTGGACCAGAGTGCACCGAGGGTCGCACCGAGGGTCGATAGACCATCCGACCCTAGGTGTTTCTGACCATCGACCCTCAGCATTCGGGAAGTTCAGAATGGAGGGAGGGTCGATAGACCCATCGACCCTAGCATCGACCCTAGCATCGACCCTCAGTTGACAGAATGGTTTTTAAATTCCAAATTAATTCTAATTAAATTCTATCGACTTTGTTAGGTCTGCTAGCAATCTAATAACATTGTAACGGTGATTCTAAATCTTGGAAAAATATCTTTTAGCAAGCTAAGGTAAGGAACCTTAACCCCAAACTAAATTGGTTAATAATAAACTGTTTTCTTTTCTTGAGTCCTATGCCATGTTTGATTCGGTGCGAATATGTTTGTAATGTGCATACAGCATGCCATCCAATATTTCTATTACTTGTTCATGGATATTTATTTTATTGTTTATAACATGATGATGATGATGATGATAGGAATAGGCATGTGATTGTATGTGTGTGGTTGGTGTGCTTGATGCGAGCGAGAATCAGGGGAGGTGTGATGAGAACATCAATAAACGTTAACCTTTGGCGGGTCTCAGCACTTTAGCTCTATCTCTAACTCAAGTCTTGTGCATTGACATCGTCATATCGCCATTACCTTAGCGGAACTATTATGTCGTAGGGTATCAGGGGAGGTGGTCTCGGTCCTTGTAGTCTCTGACTCTACCGGGGGGCCTTAGCTCTATCTCTATGGGCATTCTGAGGGATGCTGGGGTGAGGCCTTGGATACACTGTTTGGCATTAGGATTTGGTTAGCAGCGAGCCCAGTTTGCAAGCCCTCGCTAACAGGGGCTTACGTGTTGGTATAGCATTATATAGCAATAAACGTTAACCTTTGTTGTATAATGTTATGGTAGGGTGGATGGGGACGACGATAAACGTTAACCTTCGGGCGGGCTTCCACACCCTGTGTATAGAGGCGGTGTCAATAAACGTTAACCTTTGACCACCCAACCTTTCTATTGCACATTGCAAACTATAAACCAAGACCAAAGATATAAATTGATTTTTTTTTGCATGCATATGTAATGTTGCATTGTTTTGGCTACTCACTGAGCCGTGTTGTGTGCTCACCCCTCGACGTCGAATATTTTAGTTGATGATGCAGGTTATACAGTTGAAGATTATATGAATGCGTCGGCATACGGAAACGTTGCAGCTATGGACGTTGGAGCTGAAGATGATACACACGATCTCTCTTGCGAGTGCAACTCGTGTGTATTTGATTAGATATTTTTCGTAGGTTTCTTTATTGGATTTATAAGACATGTATTTGGTATTTAAATATTTATGTCTCAGTTAAACACAGAATAATTTGCTATTATTTATGGATATCATTTTAGTTCTCAGTTCATATTATTTATAAATTTTCCGCTATTGTGTATTACTCTGATTATGATTGTGGATGCGTGTTAAGTTTGGATAACGCGGGGATAGCCTATTTGAGATCCTGGTTGAGCCGTTGTTTATTTAGCGGTTCATCACACCATTCTGAACAGTGTGGAATTGGGGTGTGACAACTTGGTATCAGAGCTTCTCAGGCCTTGCCCGCCGAACTAGCATACATTCAACACAATTGTGAACTGAGATAGGATAAATTAAAAGCTTTAATACAAACACACTGTAAGCACAAGTGATGATTGAAACCGAATTAAAAAGAGAATAATGCATCTATTAAAGGGAAAACCAGTTACATACAAGGAGTAAGAGAACTACAACGTATATACATCGCTAAAGCAGAGTACAGTCTGAGCAGCCAACAGCTCATCCATCCTCAGATCAGATCTGCGCTGAGCATCCCTGATCTCCTGCAGCATCTCCATCATGGCTGAAGGTGGAAGTGAAGGATCAGCCGAGTGAGAAGGACCAGCCTCAGGTGCTGAAGCTGCCGCAGCAGAAGTACCAACTCCATCCGCCTGTGTGGGTGATGGCGGGGGTATCGCGTCGACATCCATATACATACGATCATCATCGTCGACCGGATCTCCCCGAGCCCTAGCAGCAGCCGCAGCACACCTCGACCCGAGTGTGAGGGCGCACCATCGCGTTCCTCTCCTCATCGCTAACCTCCGCATCTCGCAGCCCCATCTTGCAGATAGCCTCCCAATCTAGAGGCGACGAGAAGGTCTTCTCCTGGATCTTCTCATCAACCAGATCCACCCCCAAGCGGGTCAGTAGCACTGTAATCATGCGTCCATAGGGTAGATTACCCCTGTGACCGGACAATGTGGCACTGATCATCGTCCGCATGATGATGTAAGGAAGGCAGACCGGCTGTCGAGTGTATATGCTGTAGATCAAGAACTGGGTCAACTGAGACACCCTCTCATAGTGCCCACTCTGCGGAATCAGATTATGCTGGATAATCTTGCAGAAGACTCGTGGAGATGGACGCAAGTAGCAAGCTCTCATGTGCCATCTATCGGGACGGAGCAACTGATTGTCGATTTCTGCTCTCATCTCCATCTCAACGAACTGTGGCTCTCCCGGCGCACAGTACACCATAGGGCCATCGAAGGGAATGCCCAACAGATCGGCCAGCTGCCGATAGTCAAAAGAAATGTGCACCCCCTTGACGTAGCTAGTGATGCGCAACTCCTGACCCCGCTCAACATCATTGTAATCCCCCACCACCTGGAGATTACAATAGAACTGGCGCACCAAGTCTGGACATGTGCACGCGTCGTATGTGATGACAGGGAGCCACCCCATGTCGCCAAAAGCTCTCTCGACGTTGAACAAGGCTAGATCAGCCAGGTTCACCATACGACCCCCTTCCACTTCCTGTATAGTAGGCATACTGTGCCTCGGCCTCATTTGAACGGAAACGGAGAGGATCACGCAATCTTGGCACTTTAGTACGGGCCATAGTACCTGCAAAATAAGAGAGAGAAAGGAAACAAGGAGTTAGTAGGATAAAAATCCAAAATTTGAGTAAATAACGACGTAAGTTGACCATAAAGCCCCATTTCTTTCCATACAAGTGGGCATAAGGACTTACGAAGGTTTAAACATATCCTACAATCTACATGCAGTCAAAAATTTTAACGGATAGGATCCAATTTGAAGAAATGCAAGAAAAATCAAAATTTCGACAAATTAGGGCAAAAAGAGAAAAATTTAAGTTTCTCGATAACCAACCGATGAAACTGAAAATTTTTTGAGGGCTTTCGTTCCTCAAGACCCCAATAACAAAAGCCCCCAATAAAAATAGAATTTTTACGGTTGGAAAAAGTTTAATTTGGAAAAGACGAGCTAAATGAGTAAAAACCCAAGAATAAAAACCTAAAAACAGGGGAAGTTGGGAAATTATACCTGTAGAAGTGATGTGGACGTCGAAACTCGGAGTAAAAACGATCCACAATAGTGAAGTAACACTGTAGCAACTCGGAGAGTAGAGACGAGTCGAAACGGAGGAAGAATAGTGAGAATTGATCCAGAATCGGATCTTAAAAATCTGATTTTTGGTCCGAGGGTCGGACAAATCTACTGACACCATCGACCCTCGGATCGACCCTCCAATCGACCCTCGACTCTCGGGAATCTGACAGAAATTCAAGGGTCGGACTGAGGGTCGGACACCCATCGACCCTCGCATCGACCCTCAGCTCTCGGGAAGAACAGGTCATTCCCAGGGTCGGATACCAAGGGTCGGACACACCAGCGACCCTCACCATCGACCCTACATAGAAAAGACAGTAAAATTTTTCAGAATGAATTGAGGATTTTGAATTTTATATCGGTTAGCGTGCCTACATGAAGTATAAATGATTTCTCACTGATTTTGATGACTTTCAGGCACCACCCATCTCAAAAGTAAATATGTTTGGACGTAGAGTTACCCGACAGACCCGAAATACAGTCCCACCACCACCACCGGCGGATGAGACTAGTCAAGAGAACAATTACGCACAGGGTAATCCCGAGCCGGCAAACCCTACAAATTTGCCACCACCACCACCTGAGCTAACAACAGTGGTGATGAATCTGGCTTAACAGCTACAACAAATGCAACATGCACAAGCTCAAATGCAGGTTGCGATGGGAGTTATGTTTCAAGCCACTCAGGCTGCAGCCATGCACACTGGGCAAGCTAGTGCAGCACCAGTGGGTAACCACCCAGCCCCTCAGACACCTCAACAACCGGCTGCACCAGTTCCTATGCAAGCCCCAGAAGCAGCCCAAGGGAACTATCAGTATCCACCCCCTATGTTTGGGGCATATCAAAATCAACTGGATCACTCCCGGCTAGTGGAGAGATTTTTGAAAATGAAACCAAGAGAATTCAACGGAAAGCCGTCTGATCCACTGTGGCCAGCACACTGGATAGACGAGATGGAAAGGAACTTCCTTATGATGACTATTACTGAGGAAGAGAAAGTACTATGCGCCACCTTCATGCTCAAAGGCGACGCACACCATTGGTGGAAATCGACCAGGGCCTATCTATTGACTAAGCACGCCCAACTGACTTGGGCTATATATAAAGAAGCTTTCTTTGAGAAATATTTTCCACGAAGCTTCAGAGATTCGATGGAAAAGGAGTTCCTGAGTCTTTATCAGGGATAGATGTCGGTGGATGCGTACCAACAGCGTTATGAAGAGCTGTTTTTCTTCGCACCACTAAGTATGCAAGAAGAAGATACAAAAACCCGTAGATTCGTCGCGGGACTAAGAGGGAAGTATAAGGGAACATGTTCTGGGATTAGAGAAGAACATATATAATGAAGCTGTCCAGATCGCTCGAGTGATTGAATCGAGCCAGAAAGAGAGTTATTTCACTCAAAACAAAGGCATAAAAAGGCCAGCTGGGAATTCGTATAACGGAGGCAACAATAGGACGTATAAACCTTTCCGTCCTCAAAATTTTGCAACTGCACCAAAGTCTACTGCAGCAGCTCAACCACAGCCAAAGCCAAATTCTGAAGCCCCGAAGTGTTATAACTGCAACCAACCAGGGCATATGGCAAGAGAATGCCCAAAATCCAAGAATCAACTACATCAAGGACGGGTATATGCTGTTACATCAGAGGATGCTGCCGCGTCGCCCGATGTGATCACAGGTATGACCGAAACTTGTAAGGCTATAATTAGAATTGATTGAGCATGTAGACTAAGTAAAAACGAATCACAGGTATCGTATGTAAGACCCGTGTCAATCTAACCCGGTCTTACCACCTTGAACCAGGTCTACCCATCATGGTCGAGTCAAGTGGACCAAGGGCATGAAGGAGATCGAGATCCCAGGTATGAAATCGACCCAAAAACACTTAATTCTAGGGGAGGGTCGCACACCCAGCTAAGCAGGGTCGGACCTCCCAAACCAGAAAGATCGACCCTCAGTTTTTGAGGGAGGGTCGGACAGCTTAAGACCCTAGGGTCGACGGGATCATCGACCCTCCCATCGACCCTCGGTTTCTGACGAAACTGAAATTAGGAAATTTCCTAATTTTCGGTTGGGATTCTTTCCAAATCTCAATGGGATTATTATAGGACATTCTAGTCTATTTAAAGGACGTTCCTAAGCCACATTCACTCCTTTCACAACCCTAATTGAATTGAGAGAAAGAGAGAAGAAGGAAAAGAGGAAGAAAGGAGGCTAGGAAGGAGGCTTGGCAAAAAGGAGAAGAAATTGCAGAGGAAAGTAATCTTCCCAGGTATGGATACTAATTCCATGAGTTTCTACAGACCTTAGGTTAGATATGGTTGAGTGTAGGATTTCGGAGAAACCTAAACCATCCATCCATGGTTAGGTTTTCATGGGAAACCATGGGAGGATGCACGAAAGCTATCTAGATGAATCATACATGGTTCTAGACCATGGAATGAATGTTGGGTGAATGTAGGAGGCAAGCCATAGGACCCCAAACACGAAGAATGGATTAAAAAGTGGAAATTTGACCAGAGTGCACCAAGGGTCGCACCGAGGGTCGATAGACCATCCGACCCTAGGTGTTTCAGACCATCGACCCTCAGCATTCGGGAAGTTCAGAATGCTGGGAGGGTCGATAGACCCATCGACCCTAGCATCGACCCTCAGTTGACAAAATGGTTTTTAAATTCTGAATTAATTCTAATTAAATTCTATCGACTTTGTTAGGTTTGCTAGCAATATAGTACCGTTATAACAGTGAATCGAAAGCTTGGAAAATATCTATTAGCAAGCTAAGGTGAGGAACCTTAACCCCAAACTAAATTGGTTAATAATAAACTGTTTTTCTTTTCTTGAGTCCTATGCCATGTTTGATTCTATGTGAATATGATTGTAATGTGCATACAACATGCCATCCAATATTTCTATTACTTGTTCATGCATATTTACTTTACTGTTTATAACATGATGATGATGATGATGATAGGAATAGGCATGTGCTTGTATGTGTGTGGTTGATGTGCTTGATGCGAGAGAGTATCAGGGGAGGTGTGATGAGAACGTCAATAAACGTTAACCTTTGGCGGGTCTCAGCACTTTAGCTCTATCTCTAACTCAAGTCTTGTGCATTGGCATCGTCGCTGGGGTGAGGCCTTGGATACACTGTTTGGCATTAGGATTGGTTAGTAGCGAGCCCCGTTTGCAAGCCCTCGCTAACAGGGGCTTACGTGTTGGTATAGCATTATATAGCAATAAACGTTAACCTTTGTTGTATAATGTTATGGTAGGGTGGATGGGGACGACGATAAACGTTAACCTTCGGGCGGGCTTCCACACCCTGTGTATAGAGGCGGTATCAATAAACGTTAACCTTTGATCACCCAACCTTTCTATTGCACATTGCAAACTATAAACCAAGACCAAAGATATGAATTGACTTTTTGCATGCATATGTATTGTTGCATTGTTTTGGCTACTCACAAAGCCGTGTTGTGTGCTCACCCCTCGATGTCGAATATTTTTGGTTGATGATGCAGGATATACTGTTGAAGATTATATGAACGCGTCAGCGTATGGAACTGTAGCAGCTATGGAAGTTGGAGCTGAAGACGATACACACGACTCCTCTTGCGAGTGCAACTCGTGTGTATTCGATTAGATATTTTGTAGTTTTCTTATTTGGATTTATAAGACATGTATTGGTATTTATATATTTATGTCTTAGTTAAACACAGAATAATTTGATATTATTTATGGGTATCATTCTAGTACTCAGTTCATATTATTTATAAATTTTCCGCTATTGTGTATTACTCTGATTATGATTGTGGATGCGTGTAAAGTTTGGATAACGCGGGGATAGCCTATTAGAGATCCTGGTTGAGCCGTTGTTTGTTTAGCGGTTCATCACACCATTCTGAACAGCGTGGAATTGGGGTGTGACAACTTGGTATCAGAGCGTCTCAGGCCTTGCCCGCCGAACTAACACACATTCCAGACCCTGGTGAACTGAGATAAGATAAATTAAAAGCTTTAATACAAACACACCGTAAGCACAAGTGATGATTGAAACCGAATTAAAAAGAGAATAATGCATCTATTAAAGGGAAAACCAGTTACATACAATGAGTAAGAGAAACAAAACGTATATACATCACTAAAGCAGAGTACAGTCCACAACCCGGACAGTTACTCTGTAGTACAAGGAAAGTAAAGTACAATCAGGAAGCTGGAGGCGAAGGAGGAAGCGGTGCCTCACGATCTCTGCCGTAGTCCTCAGCATAGACTCTAGTCAACCAGGCTATCTGAGTCTGGGTCGTCTGTAGACTAGCCGTGAGATCGGCTACTCTCCTGTCAGTCGCACGCTGGATCTCCATGAGCTCACCTATCCGCGCGTCAGAGGTGTGCTGAGCAGCCAACAGCTCATCCACTCTCATGCGCTGAGCATCTAGCAAATCCTCCATCCTCAGGTCCGATCTGCGCTGAGTCTCTCTGATCTCGCGCAGCACCTCCATCATATCAGAAGGTGGGCGTGAAGGACCAGCATCATGAGAAGGACTGGCCTCAGGTGCCGAAGCCGCCGCAGCAGAAGTACCAACTCCATCCGCCTGTGTGGGTGATGGCGGGGGTATCGCGTCGACATCCATATACATACGATCATCATCGTCGACCGGATCTCCCCGAGCCCTAGCAGCAGCCGCAGCATCAGTCACCTCGACCATAGTGTGAGGGCGCACCATCGCGTTCCTCTCCTCATCGCTAACCTCCGCATCTCGCAGCCCCATCTTGCAGATAGCCTCCCAATCTAGAGGCGAAGAGAAGGTCTTCTCCTGGATCTTCTCATCAACCAGATCCACCCCCAAGCGGGTCAGTAGCACTGTAATCATGCGTCCATAGGGTAGATTACCCCTGTGACCGGACAATGTGGCACTGATCATCGTCCGCATGATGATGTAAGGAAGGCAGACCGGCTGTCGAGTGCATATGCTGTAGATCAAGAACTGGGTCAACTGAGACACCCTCTCATAGTGCCCACTCTGCGGAATCAGATTATGCTGGATAATCTTGCAGAAGACTCGTGGAGATGGACGCAAGTAGCAAGCTCTCATCTGCCATCTATCGGGACGGAGCAACTGATTGTCGATTTCTGCTCTCATCTCCATCTCAACGAACTGTGGCTCTCCCGGCGCACAGTACACCATAGGGCCATCGAAGGGAATGCCCAACAGATCGGCCAGCTGCCGATAGTCAAAAGAAATGTGCACCCCCTTGACGTAGCTAGTGATGCGCAACTCCTGACCCCGCTCAACATCATTGTAATCCCCCACCACCTGGAGATTACAATAGAACTGGCGCACCAAGTCTGGACATGTGCACGCGTCGTATGTGATGACAGGGAGCCACCCCATGTCGCCAAAAGCTCTCTCGACGTTGAACAAGGCTAGATCAGCCAGGTTCACCATACGACCCCCTTCCACTTTCTTGCCTGTATAGTAGGCATACTGTGCCTCGGCCTCATTTGAACGGAAACGGAGATGATCATGCACTCTTGGCACTTTAGTACGGGCCATAGTACCTGCAAAAATAAGAAAGAGAAAATAAACCAGGAGTTAGTAGGATAAAATCTGAAATTTGATTTAATAACTACGTAAGTTAACAATAAAGTCCCATTTTTCACCATACAAGTGGGCGTAAGAACTTACGTAAGTTAAAACATATCCTACAATCTACAGGCAGTAGCAAGTTTTAACGGATAAGGTCTAATTTGGAGAAATCCAAGAAAAACCAAAAATGTCGACAAATTAGGGCAAAAAGAGAAAAAAAATTTAAGTTTCTCGATAACCAACCGATGAAACTGAAAAATTTTTGAGGGCTTTCGTTCCTCAAGACCCCAGTAACAAAAGCCCCCAATAAAAATCGAAATTTTACGGTTGGAAAAAGTTTAATTTGAAAAATACAAGTTAAAGGAGCAAAAACCTAGAAATAAAAACCTAAAAACAGGTAAAGTTGGGAAAGTATACCTGTAGGGGTGATGTGGATGTCGAAATTCGGACTAGGAACGATCCACAATAGCAAAGTAGCACTGTAGCAACTCGGAGAGTAGAGACGAGTCGAAACGGAGGGGGAATAGTGAGAAATGACCCAGAATCGGATCTTAAAAATCTGATTTTTAGTCCGAGGGTCGGACAATTCGACTGACACCATCGACCCTCGGATCGACCCTCCAATCGACCCTCGACTCTCGGGAATCTGACAGAAATTCAAGGGTCGGACTGAGGGTCGGACACCCATCGACCCTCGCATCGACCCTCCGCTCTCGGGAAGAACAGGTCATTCCCAGGGTCGGATACCAAGGGTCGGACATACCATCGACCCTCACCATCGACCCTACATAGAAAAGACAGTATTTTTTTTCAGAATGAATTGAGGATTCAAATTTTATATCGGTTAGCGTGCCTACATGAAGTATACATGATTTCTCACTGATTTTGATGATTTTTAGGCACCACCCATCTCAGAAAAGAAAAATATGTCTGGACGTAGAGTTACCCGACAGACCCGAAATACAGTCCCACCACCACCACCCGTGGATGAGACTAGTCAAGAGAACAATTATGCACAGGGTAATCCCGAGCCGGCAAACCCTACAAATTTGCCACCACCACCACCTGAGCTAACAACAGTGGTGATGAATCTGGCTCAACAGCTACAACAAATGCAACATGCACAAGCTCAAATGCAGGTTGCGATGGGAGTTATGTTCCAAGCCACTCAGGCTGCAGCCATGCACATTGGGCAAGCTAGTGCAGCACCAGTGGGTAACCACCCAGTCCCTCAGACACCGCAACAACCGGCTGCACCAGTTCCTGTGCAAGCCCCAAAAGCAGCCCAAGGGAACTATCAGTATCCACCCCCTCTGTTTGGGGCATATCAAAATCAACTGGATCACTTCCGGCTAGTAGAGAGATTTTTGAAAATGAAACCGAGAGAATTCAACGGTAAACCGTCTGATCCACTGTGGCCAGCACACTGGATAGATGAGATGGAAAGGAACTTCCTCATGATGACTATCACCGAGGAAGAGAAAGTACTATGCGCCACCTTCATGCTCAAAGGCGACGTACACCATTGGTGGAAATCTACAAAGACATACTTATTGACCAAGCATGCCCTACTGACATGGGCTATATATAAAGAAGCATTCTTCGAGAAGTATTTCCCAAGAAGCTTCAGAGATTCAATGGAAAAGGAATTTCTGAGTCTGTACCAAGGGTAGATGTCCGTAGACTCATATCAACAACGTTACGAAGAACTATTTTTCTTCGCACCGGCTAGCATGCAAGAAGAAGATACAAAAACCCATAGATTCGTCGCGGGACTGAGAGGAAGTATCTGAGAACATGTTCTGGGATTAGAGAAGAACATATACAACGAAGCTGTTCAGATTGCTCGAGTGATTGAATCGAGCCAGAAGGAGAGCTATTTCTCCCAGAGCGGAGGAATTAAGAGACCAGCCGGAAACTCCAATAACGGAGGCAACAACGGGACGTATAATCCTTTTCGTCCTCGGAATTTTAATGCTGCAACCAAGACTATCCCCGCAGCTCAACCTCAGCCGAAGCCAAACCTCGAAGCCCCGAAGTGCTATAATTGCAACCAACCAGGGCATATGGCAAGAGAGTGCCCAAAACCCAAAAAGCTGTTACATCAAGGACGGGTATATGCTGTTACATCAGAGGATGCAGCCGCATCGCCCGATGTGGTCACAGGTATGACCGAAACTTTAAGATTATAATTACATTGATTGAGTATGTAGACTAAGTAAAAACAGATCACAGGTATCGTACCTATCAATGGCGTACCCGCCAGAGTACTCTTTGATTCAGGAGCTACTCATTCATTTATATCTGTGTCGTTTGGGAAGAAGACCAATCTGCCCATCAAAACCTTAGACTACAAATTACTCGTACGGTCACCGATGGGATTAGAAGTGGAATTAGAGAAAGGTTATGGACCATGTCCAGTTCTCATTGGAGAGAAAACCTTGGATGCAACTTTAATACAACTTGAGAAGGCAGACTTCGATGTCATCTTAGGAATGGACTGGTTAGCTCGGCATTCTGCAAATCTGTTATGCGCCGAGAAGAAGCTAACGTTCAAAGATAAAGAAGGAGCAGAATTCAGTTTCTCGGGAACCAAACTTCCCAGGAGACGCAAGCTCATACTTTTCGCATTAAAGGCTAAGAAGTGCCTTGAGAAAGGAGCGGTCGGATATCTAGTATCAGTGGTCGACCTAACCAAGGACGTGCCACAAATGGAAGATATTGATGTAGTGCGGGATTTTCCTGATGTATTTTCGGAGGAACTACCCGGATTACCACCCGACCGAGCCACGGAGTTTGTAATAGATCTTACACCCGGAGCCGCACCAGTATCAAAAGCACCGTATAGGATGGCTCCTACTGAAATGAAGGAATTAAAAGTGCAACTACAAGAACTGCTGGATAGGGGTTATATTAGACCCAGTATATCTCCATGGGGAGCACTGGTGTTGTTCGTGAAGAAGAAAGATGGTAGCGTTCGGTTATGTATCGACTATAGAGAGTTGAATAAGCTGACAATCAAGAATCGATATCCACTACCCAGGATCGATGACTTGTTCGATCAGTTACAAGGAGCGAAGGTATTTTCAAAGATCGATCTTCGATTAGGCTATCATCAATTGAAAATTAAGGAAGGTGACATTCCGAAGACAGCTTTCAGGACAAGATACGGACATTATGAATTCTTACTGATGTCCTTCGGACTAACTAATGCACCGGCAACATTCATGGAACTTATGAACCGAGTTTTCCACGATATGTTGGACACGTCGGTGATAGTATTTATTGATGACATATTGGTATAATCCAAGGACAAGGAAACCCATGTCAAGAACCTAAACGCGGCCCTACAACGTTTGAGGAAAGAGAAGTTATACGCCAAATTTTCTAAGTGCGAGTTTTGGCTAAGCGAAGTCGCATTTTTAGGCCATGTAGTATCCGCGGAAGGAATCAAAGTGGACCCCAGTAAGATCGAAGCTATTGTGAAGTGGGAAGCACCAAAGAGCGTCTCAGAAATTAGAAGTTTTCTGGGTCTAGCTGGATATTATTGGAGATTCGTAGAAGACTATTCTCGGATTGCCGTACCTCTCACCAGTTTGACCAAGAAAGGAGAAAAGTTTGTATGGACGGATAAGTGTGAAAAGAGCTTTCAAACACTGAAGACCAGATTGATATCCGCTCTAATCTTAACCATTCTCGTTCCAGGACAGACATTTACTTTATACACTGATGCATCGGGATTGGGATTAGGATGTGTGCTTATGCAAAGAGAACAAGTAGTTGCGTATGCATCGAGACAGTTGAAGGTACATGAGAAGAACTACCCCACTCACGATTTGGAATTAGCGGCAGTAGTACATGCTGTCAAGATATGGAGACACTACCTATACGGAGAGAAGTTTCAGATTAAGTCGGACCATAAAAGTCTTACTTATCTATTTAATCAGAAGGAGTTAAATATGAGACAAAGAAGATGGCTGGAATTATTGAAAGACTATGATTGTGATATCCAGTGTCATCCGGGAAAAGCGAACGTGGTAGCGGATGCATTGAGCAGGAAAGCAATGATAAAATCTCAAGGAGAAACCAGCACGACTGCAGCAATGTATACCAATGGAATGGTGTTTAATCACGGAAACGAGCAGTATGTGATAGATACACTGGATGGATCAACCAACCAAGGGTTCATTCATCGGTTTTCAAATATGTTCGCGGCATTGAAGATTATACCGGATATAGTGGACGAAGTGAAGACAGCTATCAAAGCAGATCCTTATCTGAGAACAGTACAAGAAGATATTGAGAATGGTAGGACTAACCCTGAGTTCACCTTGGATGACGAGAATGTACTGAAATACAAAGGAAGAATATGTGTACCTGAAACAGAAAGTGTAGACATTAGACACCGACTCATGAAAGAAGCCCATACCACCATCTACTCGGTATATCCTGGAAGTACAAAAATGTATCATGATCTAAAGAAACTGTATTGGTGGAAGGGAATGAAGGCAGATGTAGCCAAGTTCGTGTCTCAATGCCTAAATTGTCAGAAGGTAAAGGCGGAACGACAAAGACCCGCAGGACTGTTACAACCAGTACCGGAACCAGCATGGAAATGGGACTGCATCACTATGGACTTCGTCACAGGACTACCATTGACTCCTCGAGTAGTTGACGCAGTTTGGGTGATTGTAGACCGTCTGACTAAGACAGCTCGCTTCATACCGATACGACCCCAGTATACACTCGAAAGGTTAGCAAAGCTGTACGTGGATAACATTGTTCGGTTACACGGTGTTCCAGAAAGCATTGTGTCCGATAGAGATCCACGATTTACTTCCAAATTTTGGGAAGGACTGCAAAAGGCTATGGGTACAACATTGAAGTTCAGACGGTCGGAGCGTACAATCCAGATTTTAGAAGATATGCTACGAGCATGTGTGATTGATTTCAAGGGATCATGGGACGAAAAGTTACCACTGATCGAGTTCGCTTACAATAACAGCTATCAGGCTACTATACAGATGTCACCTTATGAAGCACTGTATGGTAGGAAGTGTCGAACTCCCTTGTTTTGGAATGAAGTTGGAGAACGTAGTATTGTTGGACTGAAATTTGTTGAAGAGACTTGTCGAGTGGTCGACATAATCAAGGAAAGAGTAAGAGTAGCTCAGAACCGTCAGAAGCAATACGCAGATACTCGACGAAGAGATCTAGAGTTCGCTGAAGGTGATAAAGTATTTATGAAAGTATCGCCTATGCGAGGATTGAAGAGGTTCAGACAGAAAGGAAAACTATGTCCAAGATATGTCGGACCATATGAGATTCTGGCTAAGCGTGGAAAAGTAGCTTATCAGTTAGCACTACCACCATCTATGTCAAGTGTGCATGACGTATTTCACATATCCTTATTGAAGAAGTATGTCAAAGACCCAACACATGTGTTGACAGTAGAATTGCCGGAACTGACTGATGATTTGACATTTGAAGTAATACCAACGGAAATCACTAGTCGAAAGGTTCAACGTCTATGCAACAGAGATATCTACTATGTTAAGGTCACATGGAAAAGTAGAGACATGGAAGAGATTACATGGGAAGAAGAAAATGCTATGAGAAAGCAATACCCTCACTTGTTTGATTCAGAAGGTATGTACAATTTCGAGGACGAAATTTTTATAAGTTGGGGGGAGTTGTAAGACCCGTGTCAATCTAACCCGGTCTTACCACCTTGAACCAGGTTTACCCATCATGGTCGAGTCAAGTGGACCAAGGGCATGAAGGAGATCGAGATCCCAGGTATGAAATCGACCCAAAAACACTTAATTCTAGGGGAGGGTCGCACACCCAGTGAAGCAGGGTCGGACCTCCCAAAACAGAAAGTCAGACCCTCAGTTTTGAGGGAGGGTCGGACAGCTTAAGACCCTAGGGTCGACGGGATCATCGACCCTCCCATCGACCCTCGGTTTCTGACGAAACTGAAATTAGGAAATTTCCTAATTTTCGGTTGGGATTCTTTCCAAATCTCAATGGGACTATTATAGGACATTCCTAGTCTATTTAAAGGACGTTCCTAAGCCACATTCACTCCTTTCACAACCCTAATTGAATTGAGAGAAAGAGAGAAGAAGGAAAAGAGGAAGAAAGGAGGCTAGGAAGAAGGCTTAGCAAAAAGGAGAAGAATTTGCAGAGAAAAATAATCTTCTCAGGTATGGATACTAATTCCATGAGTTTCTACAGACCTTAGGTTAGATATGGTTGAGTGTAGGATTTCGGAGAAACTCATACCATCCATCCATGGTTAGGTTTTCATGGAAAACCATAGGAGGATGCACGAAAGCTATTTAGATGGTTTATACAAGGTTCTAGACCATGGAATGAGTGTTGGGTGAATGTAGGAAGCAAGTCATAGGACCCCAAACACGAAGAATGGATTAAAAAGTGGAAATTGGACCAGAGTGCACCGAGGGTCGCACCGAGGGTGGATAGACCATCCGACCCTAGGTGTTTCTGACCATCGACCCTCAGCATTCGGGAAGTTCAGAATGGAGGGAGGGTCGATAGACCCATCGACCCTAGCATCGACCCTAGCATCGACCCTCAGTTGACAGAATGGTTTTTAAATTCCGAATTAATTCTAATTAAATTCTATCGACTTTGTTAGGTCTGCTAGCAATCTAATAACATTGTAACGGTGGTTCTAAAGCTTGGAAAAATATCTTTTCGCAAGCTAAGGTAAGGAACCTTAACCCCAAACTAAATTGGTTAATAATAAACTGTTTTCTTTTCTTGAGTCCTATGCCATGTTTGATTCGGTGCGAATATGTTTGTAATGTGCATACAGCATGCCATCCAATATTTCTATTACTTGTTCATGCATATTTATTTTATTGTTTATAACATGATGATGATGATGATGATAGGAATAGGCATGTGATTGTATGTGTGTGGTTGGTGTGCTTGATGCGAGCGAGTATCAGGGGAGGTGTGATGAGAACGTCAATAAACATTAACCTTTGACGGGTCTCAGCACTTTAGCTCTATCTCTAACTCAAGTCTTGTGCATTGACATCGTCATATCGCCATTACCTTAGCGGAACTATTATGTCGTAGGGTATTAGGGGAGGTGGTCTCGGTCCTTGTAGTCTCTGACTCTACCGGGGGGCCTTAGCTCTATCTCTATGGGCATTCTGAGGGATGCTGGGGTGAGGCCTTGGATACACTGTTTGGCATTAGGATTGGTTAGCAGCGAGCCCAGTTTGCAAGCCCTCGCTAACAGGGGCTTACGTGTTGGTATAGCATTATATAGCAATAAACGTTAACCTTTGTTGTATAATGTTATGGTAGGGTGGATGGGGACGACGATAAACGTTAACCTTCGGGCGGGCTTCCACACGTTGTGTATAGAGGCGGTGTCAATAAACGTTAACCTTTGACCACCCAACCTTTCTATTGCACATTGCAAACTATAAACCAAGACCAAAGATATAAATTGATTTTTTTTTTGCATGCATATGTAATGTTGCATTGTTTTGGCTACTCACTGAGCCGTGTTGTGTGCTCACCCCTCGACGTCGAATATTTTAGTTGATGATGCAGGTTATACAGTTGAAGATTATATGAATGCGTCGGCGTACGGAAACGTTGCAGCTATGGACGTTGGAGCTGAAGATGATACACACGATCTCTCTTGCGAGTGCAACTCGTGTGTATTTGATTAGATATTTTTCGTAGGTTTCTTTATTGGATTTATAAGACATGTATTTGGTATTTAAATATTTATGTCTCAGTTAAACACAGAATAATTTGCTATTATTTATGGATATCATTTTAGTTCTCAGTTCATATTATTTATAAATTTTCCGCTATTGTGTATTACTCTGATTATGATTGTGGATGCGTGTTAAGTTTGGATAACGGGATAGCCTATTTGAGATCCTGGTTGAGCCGTTGTTTATTTAGCGGTTTATCACACCATTCTGAACAGTGTGGAATTGGGGTATGACATGGTGTCCTCAACCGCAATCTCATCCCTCATGTCTACTCGAAGGCACTGCAGGAGTGTAGTGATAAGCCGTCCATAAGGAAGGTTGCTTATCTGATCGGGCATGGTAGCCTGATGCATGGACCTGATGATAATGTAAGGAAGACAGACCCACTCCCTAGTGCAGACACAGTAAGTCAGGTACTGGGTGAGCTGAGATAACTCACTGTAGTGGCCGCTTTGAGGAACAATGTCATGCTGGATAATGCGGCAATATACTCGAGCAATAGGTCTCAAACTGGCAGCTTTCATGGGCGCCCCTGAGTTAAGGATCTGCTCTGAAACCTCCTGGCGCAGATCATCAGTTGAAGCCCTTCATTTTGGGAGCATAGTAAACCAAGTCACCATCATTAGGAATCCCCAAGACATCAACGACCTGGTGAGTGTCGAAGGATATGGGGACACCTTTGACAAAGCTGGTTAGGCGAAGGTCCCTACCAGGGCTGAAGTCATTAACATT
Organism: Protea cynaroides; assembly: GCA_028583415.1. Lineage (NCBI taxonomy): Eukaryota > Viridiplantae > Streptophyta > Magnoliopsida > Proteales > Proteaceae > Protea > Protea cynaroides. The sequence continues at coordinate 24,207 of JAMYWD010000115.1, forward strand.
CTCCTCGACCTCCAGGTTAGCATAGAAGTGCTTGACTAGGTTGGGATGGGTAGTCACTATGTAAGTAATAACGGGTAACCACCCAAGTGCACCAAAGGCTGCTTCAACATCAAATCGTTGTAGCTGCTCCAGGTTTACACATCGCCCAGATTCTATGTTTTTCTCTTCAAACTAGGAAAAACGGGCTTACGCCGTCGCAGAACGAAACCACCGCTCATCAAACTGTGGAACCGGCGGGTGCGGACGGTTCATGCCAGGAGCGTATGCATGTTTACCAGCACCCCGATGCTGAGACATTTTGAACTACAAAACAAAAAAAAAACAATGAGAAATTGGTTAGAATTTCTGAAATTTTGGCAGCATAACGACAGTATTTGAAGCAAAAGCCTTGAACTCACCCAAAATCTGGGTAGGAGGACTTACATAACAATCTAACACCATATGGAAACCAAACAAAATTCAAACAAGCAAGAAATTTAACAATTACAAGAAAAAAAATCGATTTTGACCAAAACCTAGGACAAAAACCCAAAAATTTGATTTTGAGAAAAACCATATGGTGGAACCTCAAATAAGTTGAGGGCTTTTGTTCATAGAGGTCCCTAAACTCTTTCTAAGCCAAAGGAAAAGAGTTCCTACGGTTAGAATCTTCTAAACCAAGAAAAATTTAGTTTTTGGGCAAGAAACCATGAAGAAACAATGTAAAAGGAAGAGAGAAAGGAAAAACCTTACTTGGAGATGATGTTCAAGGTCTTGATCGGAAAAAAATTGCTCCTAAAGTCACCGGTCGGACT
>JAMYWD010001147.1:0-50000 GCA_028583415.1 Protea cynaroides
AGAGAGAGTTTCTCGGCCTGCGCCAGGGTCGGTCGACTGTAGATGCTTATCAATAGAGGTACGAAGAGCTATTCTTCTTCGCACCAGTCAGTATGCGGGAGGAGGAGACAAAGATACGTAGGTTCACCATGGGACTACGTGGAAGCATTAGAGAACATCTGTTGGGTCTGGATAAAAAGACCTACAACGAGGCAGTGCAGGTTGCGAGGGTGATAGAGTCCAGTCAGAGGGACAGCTTCTTCGCTCAAAACAAGGGAGTGAAGAGACCTGCTGGAGAGAACTCGAGTGGCAGTAATACTAGACCATTCCGCCCATACGGGGGCGACTGCTACAGCACCTGCGAGAAACAACTTGGCACCACATTGCCACAATTAACCGGGCCCAACAGAGTATTATTTGACTCTGGGGCCACGCACTCCTTTGTTTCTGTTTCTTTTGGGAAGCGAATGGAGTTACCAATCAAGCAATTGAACCCAAGCTTGATAGTTCGCTCTCCACTAGGAGTCGAAGTGGCTTTGACCAAGTATTATGGACCATGTACTGTAAGTATCGAGGGTCGAGACCTAGAAGCAAGCCTAGTAATACTTGAGATGGCAGATTTTGATGTCATTTTAGGAATGGATTGGCTAGGCCATCATTCGGCCGTCCTTTTATGTGGAGAAAGGAAGCTTATGCTTCTAACGACAGAGAGGGAAAGGAATATAGTTTCGCTGGAATTAAGCTATCTAGGAAGCGAAAGTTGATCCTCTCCGCCCTAAAGACTAAGAGATGCTTGGAGAAAGGGGGAGTGGGTTATCTCGTATGCGTAGTCGACCTCACGCGAGAGTCACTCAAGATGGAGGATATAGAGGTGGTTCGGGAGTTTCCGGATGTATTTCCGGAGGATCTTCCGGGCTTACCACCGAGACGGGGCTACGGGAATTTGTGATAGACCTTATACCGGGTTCGGCTCCGGTGTCTAAAGCGCCATACAGGATGGCCCCAACCGAGTTAAAGGAGTTGAAGACCCAATTACAAGAATTGCTGGATAAGGGCTTCATACGACCTAGTATTTCGCCTTGGGGAGCACCTGTGTTGTTCGTCAAGAAGAAAGATGGAAGTGTACGGCTATGTATTGACTATCGTGAGCTGAACAAGTTGACGATCAAGAATCGGTATCCTTTACCTAGGATCGATGATCTGTTCGATCAGCTGCAGGGTGCAAAGGTTTTCTCAAAGATCGATCTCCGATCGGGGTATCACCAATTGAAGATCAAGGCAGGAGATATTCCGAAGACTGCTTTCAGAACGAGGTATGGACATTATGAGTTTCTGGTTATGTCTTTCGGGTTGACCAATGCTCCAGCGTCGTTTATGGAACTGATGAACCGAGTGTTCCATGACATGTTGGACACTTCGGTCATCGTATTCATCGACGACATATTAATTTACTCTAAGGACATGGAGACTCATACAGCGCATTTGAGAGCAGCCCTACAACGGCTGAGGGACGTGAGGCTTTATGCAAAATTCAAGAAGTGCGAGTTTTGGCTGAAGGAAGTAGCTTTCTTGGGCCATGTTGTATCTGGGGACGGTATCAAGGTGGATCCAAGCAAGATAGCTGCTATCGTAGGATGGGAAGCACCAAAATCTGTTGCAGAGATTCGTAGTTTCCTTGGGTTGGCTGGTTATTATAGAAGATTCGTGGAAGATTACTCCAGGATCGCGGTTCCACTCACCAGATTGACCAAGAAGGGAGAGAAATTTATATGGACAGATGAGTGTGAGAAGTGCTTCCAGACTTTGAAGTCAAGACTTGTCTCTGCACCTATCCTAACCATTCCCGAACCAAGCGTACCGTTTACTCTATATACGGATGCTTCAGGGCTGGGTATTGGGTGTGTTCTGATGCAAGGAGAACAGGTAATCGCTTACGCATCAAGACAGTTAAAAGAGCACGAGAAAAACTATCCTACGCATGACTTGGAGCTAGCAGCGGTTATTCATGCAATCAAGACTTGGAGACACTATTTGTACGGTGAGAAGTTTCAGATCAAGTCAGATCACAAGAGCTTAACGTATCTCTTCACTCAGGTACCACCCGGGTAAAGCAAATGTGGTGGTGACGCCTTAAGCGGAAAGTGGGCATCGAAGCACGAGGCAGGACCGAGTACAAATGCCGCATTGTGTGCTGCAGCCTCGAGTTCGATGGAAATTGATGAAGACCATATTATCGAAACTGCAGAAGATCCGGTTGAGCAAGGCTTGATTCATAAGTTCACTATGATGTTCGCCGCATTGAAGATCTCACCGAGCCTAATTGATGAAGTCAAGGTAGCAATCCTACAGGACCCATATCTCAGGACAGTGCAGGAAGACTTAGAGAAGGGTACGTGTAATCCTGACTTTACCTTGGAATCAGACAAAGTACTCAAGTATCGCGGACGGGTATGTATACCCGAGGAGCGAAGGCTGCGATATCGGAGGCCGAGTTATGGCCGAAGCTCATTACACTCCATATTCGGTACATCCGGGAAGTACCAAGATGTACCATGATCTAAGAAGACTCTATTGGTGGAGGGGTATGAAAGCCGATATAGCTCGTTTCGTGTTTCAATGTCCGAATTGTCAACAAGTTAAAGCGGAGAGACAAAGACCCGCGGGGTTTACTACAGCCATTACCGGAACCTGCATGGAAGTGGGATTGTATCACTATGGATTTCGTCACCGGCCTACCTTTGACACCAAGGTCGGTGGATGCGGTTTGGGTTATAGTAGATCGGCTCACCAAGACAGCTCGATTTATTGCGGTCGGACCTCGGTATACCATGGAGAAGCTGGCCAAGTTATATGTTGATAATATAGTCGGACTTCATGGCGTTCCGGAAAGTATAGTATCGGCGGAGATCCCCGTTTTACATCAAAATTCCGGGAAGGATTACGGAAAGCTATGGGAACAAAGTTGAAGTTCGAGACGGCTTTCCATCCTCGGGACGGACGGACAGTCGGAGCGAACCATTCAAATTTTGGAAGATATGCTTGAGCTTGTGCATTAGATTTCAAAGGAGCTTGGGATGAGAAGCTATCACTTATCGAGTTTGCTTACAACAATAGTTATCGGGCTACAATTCGGGATGGCCCCATATGAAGCTCTCTATGGGAGAAAATGTCGTACACCTCTGTTATGGAATGAAGTGGGGGAAAGAAGAATTGTAGGACCGGAGTTTGTTGAAGAAACTTGCCGAGTGATTGATCGGATCAAAGAGAGAGTAAAGACAGCTCAAGTTCGACGAAGCACTATGCGGATAATCGACGTCGAGATCGGGGTTTTGCGTGGGTGACAAAGTGTTCTTGAAGGTGTCACCGGTGCGAGGTCCGAAAGCGGTTTGGTAAGAAGGGGAAGCTATGCCCCGGGTATGTGGGACCATATGAGATATTGAATCGACGTGGTAATGTAGCATATCAATTGGCTCTACCACCATCTATGTCTAGCGTTCATAATGTGTTCCATGTATCATTGCGAAGAAGTATGTCGGAGATCCATCGCATATCTTGAGCGCTGATCCTCGGACTTGACTGAAGACTTAACTTTCGAAGTGGTGCTGTAATGCTCTCAAGCCGAAAAGTTCAGCAACTTCGAACCAAGGATATCCACTATGTAAAGGTGCATTGGAAAAGCCAAAATGTGGAGGAAATTACTTGGGAAGAAGAGGCGCGATGAGGAAGGAGTACCCTAACCTTTTTGACGATCAAGGTACGTTCAAATTTCGAGGCCGAAATTTCTTTTAAGGGGGGGGGAGTTGAAGTACCTACATGTAAATTTCGGGACGAAATTTCTTTTAAGGGTGGTGGAGTTGTAAGACCCGCACTCCGAAAACCGGTCTAAACCTTGGTTTTGTGTCGTGACAGGTCTTCCGATCATCACCGAGCCGGACGGGGCAAGCGGATAACAAGCAGTGCGAAATCGGACCCGAAGTCGACCAATGATACCTTATTTTAGGTATACCGGTCGATGGTACGGATGATGGTACCGGTCGACCCGGTATGGCCTGCACAGCTATGTGCGAGAATTTGGAAATTGGTCTCTGCGGGTCCCACTTTCCCGATTTCGAATCCTAGAAGTTTCCTAATCCTAGTAGGGTTACTAAACCCTATTTCTAGCCTATAAATACACCCTTAAACCCCTCAAATCCTTTCCATTGTCTTTCCCAAACCCTAGAGAAGAGAAAGAGCTTGGAGAGGAGAAGGAGCTAGGAAGAAGAAGGAGGTGCCGCCATTACCGTTTGTGAAGCTCTCGCTACGCACGTCAACGGTAAGTGTTTGATACCATCTTCTTACCCTATGTTAGTTATGTGGGTGGATCAATACCATGCAAAGTAGGTATTGATCTAAAACCCTAGATTGGCCAATAAAACCTAAGTTGCCGTCAAACCCTAGATTCGAGTTTCGAGATGATGTTCATCGAAACGAGACTTGAATGAGTTAGGGGATAGCTCTAACTCAAAGCCTAGACTTAGAATGGATAGGAGAAACCCCGAAAATCCGTGGAGGATGATCGACGGCGGTCGAAGAACCCATGTATGGTCTTCAGGAGACATACCGGTCGACTATACCGGTTGCACATGGTGCGACCGGTATGTTGCGACCGCTACCTCTCGGGGAGGTTATCTGTGGGGGACCGGCTGACCATACCGGTCGCCGGTCTTTCCCACGAGCTGCGACCGGTACATGCCACCGGTCAGCTACGTGAGGGTATTTTGTAACCATGTTGGTTTCCGACCAACATGAAACCCTAAATAATATATTCTAATGAAACCCTAATATTATGTAGGACCTGTGACTTATCGTTTGGATCTTGCGACGTGGAGCACGTTATTGAACGAAGCGTCGGGTAAGGGAATCTGACCTAAACCTAATAATTAATGGACGAGTAAATCGTTGTTAATCATTGAATATCTGTGATGTGATATTTGTGCATATTCACATGCCATCCTTTACTTTCGGCTATTATTATTGTTCATGCATTCATAGGATGTGATTGTTAGGCATGTGATTGTTTTCGTTGGTGTGTGGAGTGGGGCATGGGCATGGGATCGCTCTTGCACTGGCACCTTTTGTAGTATTCTATCTTAACATGCTTGGTACGGATAGGGTATCGGGGAAGATCGTGGTACGTTGGTCTCCGATATTGATGTTGTCCCGACCATCGTTGGGTGGTACTGAGGATTCAGTCGACGCTGCCTTGTCCACGATGCTTTAGCTCTATCTCTATGCCGTAGGGGTGTCGTGTTGGGATAGGGTCTACTGCGTATTGTTTCTATCCTAGTGGGTTAGTTGCGGATAGGGTATCGGGGGGAGGTGAGGTCTAGGAGGTCTCCGGCCCGGCCTGCACGCTCTAGCTCTATCTCTATGCCGTAGACGGCTGTCTTTGGGATAGAGCATACATTGTTGACATATAGGATTGGTTAGTTGCGAGCCCAGGTTTGCGAGCCTCGCCGGTAGGGGCTTAGGTGCCTGGTATGGGTAGAGTATCGGGGGAGGTGCGGGTATACCTTAGCTCTATCTCTATTCCATGATGGGTGCATGTGGGTTGGTGGTAGTGTGATTGCGTGCGACGCCACACACTCGTGTATAGAGGTGCGGGGGGCCACCAAACCTTTCTATAGCACATTGCAAACTTAAAACCGGACCACGGCATAAAATGATTGTTACTCATGCATAATCTTGTGAAGCTGTCGATTGCCTTTCCGGCTGTGTTGTGTGCTCACCCTTTGTATATACATTGTTTTAGATCCGGATGCAGGTTATAACGTGGATGATTACGTAAACGCTCCGGCGTATGGTGGTGCTGCGACGTTAGGACGTCTGAGGCGGGACGGGACGAGCATGACGCTTCATGCGAGTGCCCTTTTGCGTGTAACTGTGATGGATTTTATTTATTGGTTTCGGTTATTTTTGGTTTGTTATTAAGAGATGTAATAGATTATTATTTTATGATTGAATTTGAATAATGGGATATTTATTTAAATTATCAATAGATGCTCGTTCATTCTATTTAAAGTCTTCCAGTTGTACATTTATATTCGATTGTGGTTATGTGTAATTGGTTTGTATGGGTGGACACGGCCTATTCGAGATCCTGGTGTGAACCGTTGGTTCAATGACGGTTCACTCACACCATTCTGGTTGGATCAGAATTTGGGGTGTGACAATTAGGGTAGAAAACCCTAAAATGGAAAGAAAAAATCAATTAGGGTAGAAAACACTAAAAATGGAAAGAAAGTAGCAATTAGGGTAGAAAACACTAAAAATGGAAAGAAAAGAGCAATTAGAGTAGAAAACACTAAAAATGGAAAGAAAATTGCAATTAGGGTAGAAAACACTTAAAATGGAAAGAAAAGAGCAATTAGGGTAAAAAAACACTAAAAATGGAAAGAAAAGAGCAATTAGGGTAGAAAACACTAAAATGGAAAGAAAATAGCAATTAGGGTTGAAAACACTTAAAATGGAAAGAAAAGAGCAATTAGGGTTGAAAACACTAAAAATGGAAAGAAAACTGCAATTAGGGTTGAAAACCCTAAAATGGAAAGAAAATAGCAATTAAGGTCGAAAACACTAAAAATGGATAGAAAAGAACAATTTGGGTAGAAAACACAAAAAATGGAGAGAAAAGAGCAATTAGGGTAGAAAACCCCAAAATAGAAATGAAAGAGCAATTAGGGTAGAAAACACTAAAAAATGGGAAAAAAAGAAATTAGGGTAGAAAAACCCCTAAAATAGAAAGAAAATAGCAATTAGGGTGGAAAACACAAAAATGGAAAGAAAAGAGCAATTTAGGGTAGAAAACACTAAAAATGGAAAGAAAATAGCAATTAGGGTAGAAAACACTTAAAATGGAAAAAAAAGAGCAATTAGGGTAAAAAACACTAAAAATGGAAATAAAAGAGCAATTAGGGTAGAAAACACTAAAATGGAAAGAAAATAGCAATTAGGGTTGAAAACACTTAAAATGGAAAGAAAAGAGCAATTAGGGTTGAAAACACTAAAAATGGAAAGAAAACCGCAATTAAGGTTGAAAACCTAAAATGGAAAGAAAATAGCAATTAAGGTAGAAAACACTAAAAATGGATAGAAAAGAACAATTTGGGTAGAAAACACAAAAAATGGAGAGAAAATAGCAATTAGGGTAGAAAACCCCAAAATAGAAATGAAAGAGCAATTAGGGTAGAAAACACTAAAAATGGGAAAAAAAGAGAAATTAGGGTAGAAAACCCTAAAATAGAAAGAAAATAGCAATTAGGGTGGAAAACACAAAAAATGGAAAGAAAAGAGCAATTAGGGTAGAAAACACTAAAAATGGAAAGAAAATAGCAATTAGGGTAGAAAACACTTAAAATGGAAAGAAAAGAGCAATTAGGGTAAAAAACACTAAAAATGGAAAGAAAAGAGCAATTAGGGTAGAAAACACTAAAATGGAAAGAAAATAGCAATTAGGGTTGAAAACACTTAAAATGGAAAGAAAAGAGCAATTAGGGTTGAAAACACTAAAAATGGAAAGAAAACTGCAATTAGGTTGAAAACCCTAAAATGGAAAGAAAATAGCAATTAAGGTAGAAAACACTAAAAATGGATAGAAAAGAACAATTTGGGTAGAAAACACAAAAAATGGAGAGAAAAGAGCAATTAGGGTAGAAAACCCCAAAATAGAAATGAAAGAACAATTAGGGTAGAAAACACTAAAAATGGAAAAAAAGAGAAATTAGGGTAGAAAACCCTAAAATAGAAAGAAAATAGCAATTAGGGTGGAAAACACAAAAAATGGAAAGAAAAGAGCAATTATGGTAGCAAACACTTAAAATGGAAAGAAAAAAGCAATTAGGGTAAAAAACACTAAAAATGGAAAGAAAAGAGCAATTAGGGAAGAAAACCCTAAAATGGAAAGAAAATAGCAATTAGGGTAGAAAACAGTAAAAATGGAAAGAAACGAGCAATTAGGGTAGAAAACACTAAAAATTGAAAGAAAAGAGCAATTAGGGTAGAAAACCCTAAAATGGAAAGAAAATAGAAATTATGGTAGAAACCCTTAAAAGGGAAAGAAAATAGCAATTAGGGTAGAAAACACTAAAAATGGAAAGAAAAGAGCAATTAGGGTAGAAACCCCTAAAATGGAAAGAAAAGAGCAATTAGGGTAGAAAACACTAAAAATGGAAAGAAAAGAGCGATTAGGGTAGAAAATCCTAAAATGGAAAGAAAATAGCAAATATGGTAGAAAACAATAAAAATAGAAAGAAAAGAGCAATTAGGGTAGAAAACCCTAAAATGGAAAGAAAAAAGCAATTAGGGTAGAAAACAGTATAAATGAAAAGTAAAGAGCAATTAGGGTAGAAAACACTAAAAATGGAAAGAAAAGAGCAATTAGGGTAGAAACCCTAAAATGGAAAGAAAATAGCAATTAGGGTAGAAAACACTAAAAATGGAAAGAGAAGAGTAATTAGGGAAGAAAACCCTAAAATGGAAAGAAAATAGCAATTAGGGTAGAAAACAGTAAAAATGGAAAGAAACGAGCAATTAGGGTAGAAAACACTAAAAATTGAAAGAAAAGAGCAATTAAGGTAGAAACCCCTAAAATGGAAAGAAAAGAGCAATTAGGGTAGAAAACACTAAAAATGGAAAGAAAAGAACGATTAGGGTAGAAAACCCTAAAATGGAAAGAAAATAGCAATTATGGTAGAAAACAATAAAAATGGAAAGAAAAGAGCAATTAGGGTAGAAAACCCTAAAATAGAAAGAAAAAAGCAATTAGGGTAGAAAACAATAAAAATGAAAAGAAAAGAGCAATTAGGGTAGAAAACACTAAAAATGGAAAGAAAAGAGCAATTTGGGTAGAAAACCCTAAAATGGAAAGAAAATAGCAATTAGGGTAGAAAACATTAAAATTGGAAAGAAAATAAAAATTACGGTAGAAACCCCAAAAATGGAAAGAAAAGATCAATTACTGTAGAAAACACTAAAAATGGAAGGAAAAGAGCAATTAAGGTAGAAACCCCTAAAATGGAAAGAAAAGAGCAATTATGGTAGAAAACACTAAAAATGGAAAGAAAAGAGCAATTAGGGTAGAAACCCTAAAATGGAAAGAAAATAGCAATTAGGGTTGAAAACACTTAAAATGGATAGAAAAGAGCAATTAGGGTAGAAAACACTAAAAATGGAAAGAAAAGTGCAATTAGGGTAGAAAACCCTAACATGGAAAGAAAATAGCAATTAGGGTAGAAAACACTAAAAATGGAAGGAAAAGAACAATTTGGGTAGAAAACACTAAAAATGGAGAGAAAAGAGCAATTAGGGTAGAAAACCCTAAAATGGAAAGAAAAGAGCAATTAGGGTAGAAAACACTAAAAATGGAAAGAAAAGTGCAATTAGGGTAGAAAACCCTAAAATAGAAAGAAAATAGCAATTAGGGTAGAAAACACTAAAAATGGAAAGAAAAGAGCAATTATGGTAGCAAAACACTTAAAATGGAATGAAAAGAGCAATTAGGGTAAAAAACAATAAAAATGGAAAGAAAAGAGCAATTAGGGAAGAAAATCCTAAAATGGAAAGAAAATAGCAATTAGGGTAGAAAACAGTAAAAATGGAAAGAAACGAGCAATTAGGGTAGAAAACACTAAAAATTGAAAGAAAAAAGCAATTAAGGTAGAAAACCCTAAAATAAAAAGAAAATAGAAATTAGGGTAGAAAACCCTAAAAGGGAAAGAAAATAGCAATTTGGGTAGAAAACACTAAAAATGGAAAGAAAAGAGCAATTATGATAGCAAACACTTAAAATGGAAAGAAAAGAGCAATTAGGGTAAAAAACACTAAAAATGGAAAGAAAAGGGCAATTAGGGTAGAAAACCCTAAAATGGATAGAAAATAGCAATTAGGGTAGAAAACACTTAAATTGGAAAGAAAAGAGCAATTTGGGTAGAAAACACTAAAAATGGAAAGAAAAGAGCAATTAGGGTAGAAAACCCTAAAATGAAAAGAAAATAGCAATTAGGGTAGAAAACACTAAAAATGGAAAGAAAAGAGCAATTAGGGTAGAAAACACTAAAAATGGAAAGAAAAGAGCAATTAGGGTAGAAAACCCTAAAATGGAAAGAAAATACAATTAGGGTAGAAAACACTAATTATGGAAAGAAAAGAGCAATTAGGGTAGAAAACCCTGAAATGAAAAGAAAATAGCAATTAGGGTAGAAAACACTAAAAATGGAAAGAAAAGTGCAATTAGGGTACAAAACCCTAAAATGAAAAGAAAATAGCAATTAGGGTAGAAAACACTAAAACTGGAAGGAAAAGAACAATTTGGGTAGAAAATACTAAAAATGGAAAGAAAAGAGCAATTAGGGTTGAAAATCCTAAAATGGAAAGAAAATAGCAATTAGGGTAGAAAACCCTAAAAATGGAAAGAAAAGTGCAATTAGGGTAGAAAATATTAACTGTTTGCCACTCTGGAGCTGTTATGGGACTCAAACACGTTCCTCTTTGGGTATCCCTTCCCGGACTCCCTCTCCATCTTTGGGGAGAAGAGTCTTTGAGTGCTATCTGTTCTGTTCTAGGAATTCCGCTATTTTCAGACAGAACTACAGCCATGAAAAGTCGATGGGCTTTTGCCCGAGTTTGCGTGGATTTTGTTGGAGATAAACCTCTTCTGGACTCCATTACTATAGAGGATGACGAAGGAAACGAGTTCCAGCAGTTGGTGAGGTATGACTGGAGACCCCCACAATGCCTTTCTTGTGGGGTTTTCGGCCATACCCATGACTCTTGTAAAGGCTCCTCTTCTTCGGATCTGACTCAGGAAAATATAGGGAAGAAGGCTGCTGATACTCATGCGAAAGAGATCTCACAAATTGAGCCAGAAAAGACCATTGCTGGGCTGTTGCAGAATCGAAGTTCTAAGCTCCCAAGCGGCTGGAACCCAGTCCGGGTGAGGAAGACTGGTCCATCTCTCCATAATCCGACCCGGATCTGTGAGAGTCTGCAGACCCATCTGTCAAAAACTGACCTGAGTCAGTATTCTGAAAACGTGTCAAATTCTGCTGTTCTAGCAGGTGGTCTTAATCCCTGCAGTAAGGATACAGCTGTCCAGTCAATTCAGACCCCCCTTTTTCAGGAAAAAATTTTAAAATCCTCTGCTACCGCTCTTTTTGCCCCTCCCTTATCAAATAGGTTTGGGCTTTTAGAGTCTGAGGTGGACACGTCCTTTTCTGAAATGCTTAGTGTCCCATCCCTCTCTGATAGTACTTTTTCTCAGTCCCTAGGTGATGTGACGAGACATGAAACCATCCCCTCTTCTGGTGCTGATCCTTATCTGAACCTATCTGGTCTTGCTGCGTCGGACCAGTCTAGCCCCTCTTCAACTCCAAATCCTGACCCCCCAAACCCCATCCATAAACTAGCATCGTCAGTTTCCAGAACCTCATCCATTGGCCGAACCCCATACCCCTCAAGATCCTCCATTTTTTTTCGGTCTCCGCAGACTGACCTATTTAACCCAAACCCTCGAGCACGGAAGAAGTTTGGGGCTATCACCTCTTCAGATCTCGAGAAGATGATGGCCCCAGCCATCTCTGATCCCTGGCTTGAAGATGGGAAAGACGGTGATCCCTTCTTGAAGTTCGCCGAATCTAGTGGGTCAGACCAACGGGAAGAATTGGAGCCCGAAGAAATAAAAAACAGAAGCCCTAATTCGGATATTTGATATCCCCGTTCTTTTTTAGTCCAGTTCCCTTTGTCCCATTTTTTTGTTTTTGTCGGTGTCTGCAGGGTCATTTGCCCTTTTGATGTTCATTAGTTGTGTGTAATGGGCTGGGCCCCCCTGTCGGGTTACAAAATTGTGTGATGGGTCTCTTTTGTTTTCGGTGTTGTTGGGCTTGATTGCCATGTCGGCTTATTGCGTAGCCATGGCCGGCTTGTTGTGTTCTCCTTCCCTTTTGGGTTTTAATAATATTATCTACTTACCCAAAAAAAAAAAAAAGAATGAAGAAAAGAATGAGAATGAAGAATATAGAAGAAGAATAATGAGGAAGAAGAATGAAGAAGAAGCGTGAAGAACACAGAAAAAGAATGAAGAAGAAAAAGAAGAAGATGAAGAAAGTAGTTGAAAGAAGAAAGAAGAAGAAAGAAGAAGAAAGAGTAGAATAAGAGAGAAAAAGAAAGAAGAAGAATAAGAAAAAATTTACCACAAAAAAAAATGTAGAAGTGCGCTGGCACTCTTTAAAGTGCACTGGCGCACTTCTGAATGGCGTCGGCGCACTTTTTCATCTTCTTCTTTTTCTATATTCTTCTTCTACTTCTTCTTTTATCGTGTCCTTTTTTTCCTTTTCTTTTTCATTCTTCTTCTTTCATCTTCTTTTTTCCTTTTTCTTCTTCTTTCTTCTTCTTCATTCTTCTACTTCTTTCATCGTCTCATTCTTCTTGTTTTACTTCTTGTTCATTCTTCTTTTGTTTTCCACCTTTTTGTGACACTATCGGTTACTATCGTCTCATTTATTAGCATCCAAGTTTTATTCTTCTGACAATCTTCCTTCTTCTTAGGATTAAGTTACTCTCTAGCTCAATTGCATTTGGATTCCCACTATTTCTAGAAGATGCGATTGAGCTTGAACGTAGGGTCTACAACTCAGATTTTCAGAATAATAAAATATGGATGCTAATTGCTTGAGATGATCGTGAACCATATTATCATAAAATGGTGCAAAATGTGCTCGTGCTCACTGAATGAAAAAGAAGAAGAAGAAGAAGAAGAGGAGGAAACAAGAAGAATGAAGAGGAAGAAAGAAGAAGAATTAAGAAGAAAGAAGAAGAGAAAGAAGAAAAATAATGAAGAAGAAAGATGTAGAAGAAGAAAAAGAAGAAAAAGAAGAAGAATGAAGTAGAAGAAGAAAAAGAAAGAAGAAGATGAAGATTGAAGAAGAAGAATGTAGAAGAAGAATGAGGAACAAAGAAGAAGATTGAAGAACGAAGAATGAAGAAGAAGAATGAAGAAAAGAATGAGAAAGAAGAAAATAGAAGAAGTAGAATGAAGAAGAAGAATGTAGAAGAAGCATGAAGAACAAAGAAAAACAACGAAGATGAAAAAGAAGAAGATGAAAAAGTAGTTGAAAGAAGAAGAATGAAAAGAAAGAAGATGAAGAAGTGGAATAAGAACGAAAAAGAAAGAAGAAGAATAAGAAGAAATTTACCATAAAAAGAAAATGTAGAAGGGCGTTGGCGCACTTCTTCATCTTCTTCTTCTTCTTTATTCTTCTTCTACTTCTTCTTTGATCATGTCCTTTTTTTTGCTTTTCTTCTTCATTCTTTTGATTCCGTCTTCTTTTTCCTTTTTCTTCTTCTTTCATCTTCTTCATTCTTCTTCTTCTTTCTTCGTCTCATTCATCTTCTTATTTTTCTTCTTGTTCATTCTTCTTCTGTTTTCCACCTTTTTGTGACACTAAGAGTTACGATCATCTCACGTGTTAGCATCCAAGTTTTATTCTTCTGATAATCTGAGTTGAAGACCCAACTCCTTCTTCTTATGACTAAGCTACTCCCAAGCTCAACTGCATTTGGATTCCCTCTATTTCTAGAAGATGTGGTTGAGCTTGAGTGTAGGGTTTGCAACTCAGATTGTCAAAAGAATAAAATTTGGATGCAAACTACAAGAGATGATCGTGAACCATATTGTCATAAAAGGGTGCAAACTGTGCTCATGCTCTTTGAACGAAAAAGAAAAAGAAGAAGAATGAAGCAGAAAGAGGGAAAGAAGAAGAAGAAGAAGAAGAGGTAACAAGAAGAATGAAGAAGAAAGAGGAAGAGAAAGATGAAAAATAATCAAGAAGAAAGATGAAGAAGAACAAAAAGAAGAAAAAAAAAGAAGAATGAAGAAGAAGAAGAGGAAGAATGAAGAAGAAAAAGAAAGAAGAAGAATGAAGATGAAGAAAAAGAAGAAGAAGATGAAGATTGAAAAAGAAGAAGAAGAATGAATGAAGAAAAAGAAGAAGAATAAGTAGAAGAAGATGAATCAAAAAGAAGAAGATGAAGAAGGATGAAGAAAAGAATGAGAAGGAAGAAAGAAGAACGTAGAAGAAGAAGTGTAAAATGAAGAAGAAGAATGTAGAAGAAGAATGAAAAAGAAGAATGAAGTACAAAGAAGAAGAATGAAGAATGAAGAATGAAGAAGAAGATGATGAAGAAGAAGAATGAAGAAAAGAATGAGAAAGAAGAACATAGAAGAAGAAGAATGTAGAAGAAGAATGAAGAATAAATAATGAAGAAGAAAAAGAAGAAGATGAAAAAAGTAGTTGAAAGAAGAAGAATGAAAAAGAAAGAAAGAAGAAGAAGATGAAGAAGAAGAAGAAGGAAAAAGAAAGAAGAAGAAGAAGAAATAAATTACCCCCCCCCCCCAAAAAAAAAAAAGAGGCGCGTCTGATGGGCGTTGGCGCAATTCTTCTTCTTCTTTATTCTTTTTCCTCTTCTTCTTCATCATGTCCTTTTCTTCTGTTTCTTCGTTCTTCTTCTTCCGTCTTCTTTTTCATTTTTCTTCTTCTTCTTCTTATTTTTCTACTTCTTGATTCTTCTTCTATTTTACGCCATTTTGTGACAATATGCATTACGATCATCTCATTTATTTGCATCCAAGTTTTATTCTTCTGATAATCTGAGTTGAAGACCCAACTACTTCTTCTTAGGAATAAGCTACTCATAAGCTCAACCGTATTTGTATTCCCTCTGTTTCTTGAAGATGCGGCTGAGCTTTAGTGTAGTGTTTGCAACTCAGATTGTCAGAAGAATAAAATTTGGATGCTAACTGCATGAGGTGATTGTGAACCATATTGTCATAAAATGGTGCAAACTGTGCTCGTGCTCTTTGAGTGAAAAAGAAAAAGAAGAAGAATGAAATAGAAAGAGGAAAAAGAAGAAGAACAGAAGAAGAGGAGGAAACAAGAAGAATGAAGAAGAAGAAAGAAGAAGAATGAAGAAGAAAGAGGAATAGAAAGAAGAAAAATAATGAAGAAGAAAGACGAAGAAGAAGAAAGAAAAGAAGAAAGAAAAGAAGAATGAAGAAGAAGAAGAAGAAGAAGCTTGAAAAATGGCAAAGAAGAATGAAGAAAAAGAATAAGAATATGTAGAAGAAGATGAAAGAAGAAGAAGAAGATGAAGAAGAATAAAGAAAATAATGAGAAAGAAGAAAGAAGAACAAAGAAAAAGAAGGAGAATGAAGAAGATGAATGTTGAAGAAGAATGAAGAACAAAGAAGAAGAAGGAAGAACCTTTCTTTGCTTGATCCCGAAGGTGGAATGCCCAAAGTCATTTGCTGATTTCCGTCCTATTGCCCTGTGCAATGTTTTGTATAAATTCATTTCTAAGATCTTGGCTAATAGAATACAGAAATGCATGAGCTCCATTGTAGCAGGTAATCAATCAGCTTTCATAAAAGGAAGAAATATTGCTGATAACATCCTCCTCTGCCATAATGTGATTAGAGGTATCGAAAGAGCTTCTAGTCCTCCGATAGCAGTCATGAAAATTGACCTCCACAAAGCTTATGACTCCCTTGATTGTCAATATATGATGAAAATTCTGTCCAAAATGGGATTCCCCAGTATGATGTTGAAATGGATCAGTGCTTGCATTCACACTCCAATGTTCTCTGTGCTAGTTAATGGAAGCCCAACTGGATACTTCAAAGGTGAAAGAGGCATTCGACAGGGTGACCCTCTATCCCCTTATCTCTTTACTCTGTGTATGGAGCCCTTATCGATCCTATTGGATGATGCTGTCAGATGTCAAAACATTACTCTTCCTCAAAGATGCAAGGCCCTTTCCATCTCACACCTTATGTTTGCTGATGACCTTATGATATTTTCAAAGGCAGAGATTGAATCTATCAAAGCTACCATGAATACCCTTCAACACTTCTCTTTGCTTGCTGGTCTGAAGATAAATCCCAGGAAATCCTCTATCATTTTGGGAGGGGTAAATGAAAGGATCAGGACTCAGATTATTGCCATTGCTGGTTTCCAAGATCCCCTTGGCCTACTTGGGAGTCCCGCTTGTTCAAGCTAGTCTATCGGCAAGAGACTATGAGTGCATTATCCAGAAAATCAGATTTAAAATTGAAGGCTAGAAGTGCAGATTTCTATCTTATGCGGGGCGTCTTCAGCTTATTTCGTCGGTCCTCCAAGGTAGCTACTTCTATTGGACAGGTTTATTTGGGATTCCAAGGAAGACATGTACAAGCATAGAATCTCTATTAGCAAAGTTCCTTTGGTCAGGCCCGGAGCTCAAGAAGAAAATCCATTTTGTCAGTTGGTCTAAGATTTGTCTCCCAAAGGCTGAAGGGGGGCTTGGCATTAGAAGAGTAAAGGACATGTGTGCTGCGGGCGTCATGAAACACCTTTGGAACATCATCACTAGTAAAAACAATCTCTGGGTGCAGTGGACAAAGAGGAAGTATATAAAAAAAGATTCGATTTGGACTGTCAAAACGTCCAAAAATTTCTCTTGGATATGAAGAAATTTGCTAAGTCTCAGGGATGGGATGAAAAGTAAAGTGCAGTACTCTTTGGGTTCAGGGGAGAACACTTTCTTTTGGCTTGACCCTTGGTTAGGAGGCGAACCGTTATGGAACAGAATTGTAAATTCCGATTCTTATATTCCTTTACATTTAAAAATGGCCAAAGTCAGGGACTATTGGGATGGATATGTGTGGAAGACTTGCCCCCATAGCGACATTCATATTTTCAGGATTATTTGGGAAGAGATAAACCAAGTCCAATGGAGTCCGTCAGATAGAGAAGATAAAATCCAGTGGATCTCCTCTGCTGGTAAGAGGAAGGAGTTTTCTACCAAGGAAGCTTGGAAATCTTGCAGAAACCTGGGTCCCATAGTGCCTTGGGCCAAAGCTATGTGGTTTTCAACGAACATTCCGAAGCATTCTTTTGTGACCTGGAGAGCATGTTTGGATGCTCTTCCCACTACTGAGCAACTTCACATCAGAAACATAGACATTCCCTCAAACTGCATATTATGTGAGAGCGGGATGGATAGCCAAAAGCACCTGTTCTTTGACTGTGACTTCTCAAAATATGTCTGGAAGATGTGCATGAGGAGATGTTAACAAAGATCGAGAAGACCTGACTGTTGCGTAACGGAAGCCTCGCGCTTAGCTAGCATCCATGTGAAAGGAAATGACATTTCCTCTATCCCAAAAATCATGTTTAATGCAATAGTGTACAAGATTTGGAAGGAGCGAAATTCAAGAATTTTCTCCGCCAAAAAGAAGACAAAACAAGTGGTGGCTCGAGAGACCTTAAATGGAATAGAAGAAAAGCTATCTTCTATTGTATTCCACGGTCCTAAAAATTCCTTTGAGGTGTTTCTGTCTTCAAATTGGTCTATTGATGTGCACTAAATAGGTTGGTCTTTAGGAGTTGCCTGGTCCATGTTTTCTGTATCTCTTTTTGGTTTTATCTTTGTTGGCCTAGTGCCTTGCCCTGCTTAGCAGGTTGTATATTTTCTCTTGGGTTGTTTCAATAAAATATTATCTATTTACCCAAAAAAAAAAAAAAAAAAAAAAAAAAAAGAAGAAGAAGGAAGAATGAAGAAAGAAGAAGAATGAAGAAAAGAATGAAAAAGAAGAAAGAAGGACATAGAAGAAGAAGAAGAATGAATGAATGAAGAAGAAGAATGAAGAACAAAGAATAAGAATGAAGAATAAAGAATGAAGAAGAAAAAGAAGATGATGAAGAAAAAAGTAGAAAGAAAAGAAGAATGAAAAAGAAAGAAGAAGAAAGAAGAAAGAAGAAGAAGAAGAAGAAGAAAAAGAAAGAAAGAAAAAGAAGAAGAAAATTACCACAACAAAAAAAAAGAAAAAGTTGAAGTGCACCGGCGCACTTCTAAAAAGTGCGTTGGCACACTTCTTCTTCTTTTATTTCTTTTCTTCTACTACTTCTTTCATCATGTCCTTTTTTCCTTTTCTTCTTCATTCTTCTTCTTCCGTCTTCTTTTTCTTTTTTTCTTTTTCTTTTTTTTCTTCATTCTTCTTCTTTTTCTTCTTCATTCTTCTTCTTGTTTTTCTTCTTTCTTCATTCTTCTTCTATTTTCCACCTTTATGTGACACTATGGGTTACGATCATCTCATGTGTTAGCATCCAAGTTATATTCTTCTGACAATCTGAGTTGAAGACCCAACTCCTTCTTATTAGGATTAAGCTACTCTCTAGCTCAATCGCATTTGGATTCCCTCTGTTTCTAGAATATGCGCGTTGAGCTTGAGTGTAGGGTTTGCAACTCGTTTTGTCAGAAGAATAAAATATGAATGCTAACTGCATGAGATGATCGTGAACCATATTGTCATAAAATGGTGCAAAACGTGCTTGTACTCTTTAAATGAAAAAAAGAAGAAGAATGAATGAATGAATGCAGAAAAGAGGGAAAAAGAAGATGAGGAAGAGGAGGAAAGAAGAAGAATGAAGATGAAGAAAGGAGAAGAATGAAGAAGAAATAAGTAGAAGAAGAAATGGAAGAAAAGGAAGAATAATGAAGAAAAAAGATAAAGAAAAAGAAAAAGAGATTAAGTGAAGAATGAAGAATGAAGAAGAAGAAGAATGAAGAAGAAGAATGAAGAAGAAGAATGTAGAAGAAGCATGAAGAACAAAGAAAAAGAATGAAGAAGAAAAAGAAGAAGATGAAGAATGTAGTTGAAAGAAGAAGAAAGAAAAAGAAAGAAGAAGAAGAAGTAGAAGAAGAACGAAAAAGAAAGAAGAAGTATAAGAAGAAATTTACCACAAAAAAAAAGTAGAAAGTGCTTGAAGGGCGCGCACTTTTAAAGAAGCGCGCAGGCTCTTTTTCTCATCTTCTTCTTTCTTTATTCTTTTCTACTCTTCTTCACAGCCCCAACAAAAAAGCAAATCTTCTTCTTCTTCTTTATTCTTCTTCTACTTCTTCTTTCATCATGTCTTTTTTTTTCCTTTTCTTCTTCATTCTTCTTCTTCCGTCTTCTTTTTCCTTTTTCTTCTTCTTTCTTCTTTTTCTTCTTCTTTTTTCTTCGTCTCATTCATCTTCTTATTTTTCTTCTTGTTCATTCTTCTTCTGTTTTCCACCTTTTTGTGACACTATGGGTTACGATCATCTCATGTGTTAGCATCCAAGTTTTATTCTTCTGACAATCTGAGTTGAAGACCCAACTCCTTCTTCTTAGGATTAAGCTACTCTCTAGCTCAATCGCATTTGGATTCCCTCTGTTTCTAGAAGATGCGGTTGAGCTTGAGTGTAGCGTTTGCAACTCAGTTTGTCAGAAGAATAAAATATGGATGCTAACTGCATGAGATGATCATGAACCATATTGTCATAAAATGGTGCAAAATGTGCTCGTGCTCTTTGAATGAAAAAAAAGAAGAAGAATAAATGAATCAGACAGAGGAAAAAGAAGATGAGGAAGAGGAGGAAAGAAGAAAAAGAATGAAGAATGAAGAAAGAAGAAGAATGAAGAAGAAAGAGAAAGAGGAAAATAAAGAAGAAAAAATTTTGAAGAAGAAAAAGAAGAAGAAAAAGAAGAAGAAGAAGAAGAAAAAGAAGAAGAAGAAGAAAGAAGAAGAAGAAGAAGAAGAAAAAAAAAGAAAAAGAAGAAAGAAAATGAAGAAGAAAAAAAGTTGAAGAAGATGAAGATTGAAAAATGGCGGAAGAAGAATGAAAGGAAAAGAAGTAAGAATAAGTAGAAGAAGACGAATGAAGAAGAATGAAGAAAAGAATAAAAAAAAAAAAAAGGACATAGAAGAAGAAGAAGAAGAAGAAAGAGGAAGAATGGTAGAAGAAGAATGAGGAACAAAGAAGAAGAATGAAGAATGAAGAAGAAGAAGAAGAAGAAAAAAAGAAGAAAGAAGAAAGAAGAAGAAGAAGAATGAAGAAGAATAATGTAGAAGAAGCATGAAGAACCAAGAAAAAGAATGAAGAAGGAAAAAGAAGAAGATGAAGAAATGTAGTTGAAAGAAGAAGAAAAAAAAAAAGAAGAAGAAGAAGAAGAAGTAGAAGACAAAAGAAAAAAAATTATAAGAAGAAATTTACCACAAAAAAAAAAGTGTGCAAAAATAAAATTAAAAGGGCGCGGCGCATTTTTTGGCTTCTTCTTTTCTTCTTCTTCTTCTTTATTTATCCTTTACTTCTTATTTCATCATGTCCTTTTTTGTCCATTTTCTTCTTCTTTCTTCTTCTTCTTCTTCTTCTTTTTCTTTTTTCTTTTTCTTTCTTCTTCTTTTTCTTCTTCTTCTTCTTCTTCTTTCTTCTTCTTCATTCATTCTTCTTATTTTTTTCTTCTTCATTCATTCTTCTCTTTTTTCCACCTTTTTGTGACACTATGGGTTACGATCATCTCATGTGTTAGCATCCAAGTTTTATTCTTTGACAATCTGAGTTGAAGACCCAACTCCTTCTTCTTAGGATTAAGCTACTCTCTAGCTCAATCGCATTTGGATTCCCTCTGTTTCTAGAAGATGCGGTTGAGCTTGAGTGTAGCATTTGCAACTCAGTTTGTCAGAAGAATAAAATATGGATGCTAACTGCATGAGATGATCGTGAACCATATTGTCATAAAATGGTGCAAAATGTGCTCGTGCTCTTTGAATGAAAAAGAAGAAGAAGAATGAATGAATCAGACAGAGGGAAAAAGAAGATGAGGAAGAGGGGGAAAGAAGAAGAATGAAGATGAAGAAAAAGAAGAAGAAGAAGAAAAAAGAAAAAAGAAAAAAAAAGAAAAAAAAAAAGAAAAAGAAAAAGAAAAAAAGAAGAAGAAAGAAGAAGAAGAAGAAGAAGAAGAAGAAGAAGAAAGAAAAACGAAGAAAGAAGAAGAACGAAGTAGAAGAAAAAGTTGAAGAAGATGAAGATTGAAAAATGGCGAAGAAGAATGAAGAAAAAGAAGAAGAATAAGTAGAAGAAGACGAATGAAGAAGAATGAAAAAAAGAATGAAAAAGAAGAAAGAAGAACATAGAAGAAGAAAGAAGAAGAAGAAGAATGAAGAAGAATGAGGAAAAAAAAAGAATGAAGAATGAAGAAGAAGAATGAAGAAAAGATTGAAAAAAAAAAAAAAAAAAGAAAAAAAAAAAAAAAAAAAAAAAAAAAAAGAAGAAAAAAGAGAAGAAAAAAAAAAGAAGAGAAAGAAGAAGAGAAGAAGAAGAGGAAGAAGAAAAAGAAGAAATGAAAAGAAGAAGAAGAAAGAAGAAAGAAGAAAAGGCTCTGCCGGTGACATGAGGCTTTTCCCTGGGTGACAGTTAGATTGTCCCTCCCCCACCCCCCTTCCCTCCAACTCCCTGGCCGTGACCTCCCTCCTTCTCCTCCCCCATCTCTCTGCGGTGCCGGAGATCCTCTCCGGTGGGGGTTCCTTTTTCCTTCTTGCTGTTTCTATCTTTTCTTTGTGATCTGCTATGGACGAAAAGTCTGTTGAAACTCCACCCCTTCCGAGCTTGGAAGTTGCTTCTGAACCTGTTTCCACCTCTAATACAGATCCATCCTTGCTACCTAAAGCTGGAAGCCATTCTCAGATGTACCAAGACCTATTTCCTCCGCTGAAGCCTTTGTGTGAATCTGGTGCTGTCCTGAAACCAACCCCAGCGCCTAATGCCTGGAAAGAACAAGTTACTCATAACCTGAATCCTCCTAAGAAACTTATTCTCAGGTTCATACCGCCTTCTATCCGAGATAACCAACCCATTGGGATCTGTCCTGAAGAATCTGTTGCTGGGGAACTTAGGGTGTTGGACAATACTCTGGTAGGATTCTTTCTCGGTAAAAAACCAAACTTCACTTATGTTAAGAATAACCTGCTTCGCCATTGGAATCTGGCTGGTTTTGTTGAAATCCTTCAGCTCATCCATGGAGGATATGCATTTCGGTTTTCTGATATATCTGATAGGGACAAAATTCTGGAGATTGGGGTTTTTTATGTGGGAGGACAACCGATGTTCCTTCGACAGTGGGAAAGAAGCCTGCATAATGGAGCTGTGCTAGGATTAAAAAAAGTGCCACTTTGGGTAACTCTACCAGGATTACCTCTGCATCTGTGGGGAGAAGAGTCTCTAAGTGCCATTTGTTCGGTTCTAGGAGTTCCGCTATATACAGATAGCACCACTGCCCTGAAGAGTAGGTGGATCTTTGCGAGAGTTTGTGTAGAGTTCTCCGGCGAGTCACCCATGCTGGAAATGGTAACTATTGAAGATGATCAAGGAAATACCTTCTTCCAACCTGTTAAATACGATTGGAAGCCTCCTCAATGCTTGGCTTGTGGAGTTTTTGGTCATAGTGAAAAAGCATGTCAAATGAAGTCTCAACCTGTTCAAAGTTCTCCAAGGAGTGTTGATGATGCTGAGAAGGATCTGAATGGTCTCCCCGGGGTTGAAAATGATGAAGAGAGAGTTAATGATGTGGAGCAGCCTAAGGAACTTTCTGCAAAGTTGAAGGAATCTGAGATTTCTCAGGTGCGGCCAGAAGAGGAGTGGATACCCATCCGGGCCAAGAAGAAAAGGTCCGGCGGGGCTATGGACGGACTGGGACATACCCAGGACCCGACCCAGATTCTGAACCACCAGAAGTATACTCTGCCCAGGAATGAGTCTTTGAAACACCTGTCGACTGCTGGTAAGTTGGCTGAGTCTGAACCCAATTTGAAATTTTCCCCCTAAAGGCTTCTTTCCTTTCTAATGATAAAATCCAGAGTGCGGCAGATTGCTCAGACCCTATTTCATGCTCAGCTAACCGTTTTGAGGGACTGCAATCCCTGGTGGAACAGTCTGCCCAAAATGTGGACTCTAATCCCCATGCCGTGACTGAAAACCTCTCCTTTTCTGCTCCTCTTGAGGCCCATTTGTCCCCCACCGCATCCATCTCATCCACTCATCTAATCAGCCCTTCCAAATCAGCTGGTCACACACCCTTTACCCATAGGAGGCCTTCTATTCTAAAAAAAGGAGGTAAGCTGAACCTTTTTGAAACCAGGTCCAGTGTTGAACATCTTCGTGGAGGTGGTTCAAACCGAGCCCAACTTTCTCAAAACCCATCTCGGCTTGGTCCTATTGCCCCCCCCTCTTCCTCTTTGCCCTCCAATAGATCCCTTTTTGATCATATGAAAGCTGCTGTCCGACATAACCATGTGGGGAAGGTTGATCAGTCTAGTGGATCTGTTATGACTAAGACCCCCCTTGTGGAATGCATTGCAAATAAGGAGAATGGATTTTCAGATACAGGACATCATGAGCAAGAGCATAGTAAGATGAAGTTGGGAAACCGACTGAATATGCATGGAAAAGAAGGCAGTTTATTCCATAAGGAATATGAGGAGGAAAGTTTGGAAACCACCCAAAGGGCTCAAAGTGGGGATGGAAATGGAAAAGGGATCCTTTGCGAGGATCCAAGGAAAGAAATGGTTTTTTGATTCTCTTGGAGGAGATTTGGTGCTGGAGGATTCTTCATTCAATTTCTATGATGAACATCATCTCTTGGAATATTCGAGGCCTTAATAGTGTGGGAAAAAAGAAGGTGTTGAGTAGGCTAGTGAAGAAGACAAAATCTGGCCTATGTTGCTTATCTGAGGCAAAATTAAATAAGGGCATAATCAAATTCTCTCTGTCTTCCATCATGCGGGACTGGGACTGTATTTTCAATGACCAAGACATGGTTCACCCTCGAATCATTGTGTGGTGGAATCCAGCTATATTCAAGGTTGACAAAATTCGGGCAGAAAATCAAGTGATCTACTGTAAGGTGAGTTTGATCCATTCGGATGTTCACTTTATCCTGGCTGCTGTTTATGGGTCCAATGATCCTAATATTAGACACAATCTTTGGCAGAGTCTAGAAGCTTTTGGTAATTCAGTTTCTATGCCGTGGATGGTAATTGGTGACTTTAATATAGTTCGTAGCAATGAAGAGAAGTGTGGTGGAAATGCAATAAATGGCCAGCACTCCTCAGCATTCAATGACTGTCTGAGCAACTGTAATCTCTATGATCTGAAATGGTCTGGGCACAAATACACTTGGAATAATAACCAACTGGGTACAAATAGAATTTGTTGCAAGTTAGATAGAGCTCTTGTTAACCATGAGTGGATTGACCAATTGCAAAATTCTGAAGCCATTGTGATGGATCCTCTCATTTCGGATCACTCTCCCATTCTGGTGTATCTTCGGAAAGAGAAGAATTATGGTGCTAAGCCTTTCAAGTTCATTGATGCTTGGCTAGATAAAGCTGATCTCCTCCCATTGGTGGAAAGAGCTTGGGCTGTGCCCATTCGAGAATATATGTCCCCATTATCTTCAGTTGCAGCCAGATTAAGAAATGTGAAGAATGCCCTCAGAGATTGGAATAGGAAGTGTGTTGGGAATTTTCATACAGCTGTGCTTAAGGCTGAAGAAGAGTTGTCTTTTATCCAAGGATTGATGATATCTAACCATAATGATAGTTCTCTGGTAGTCATTGAAAAGGAGAAAAGAATTGCTCTCATGCAAGCCCTTCAGAGTGAAGAAAAATTTCTGAGACAAAAATCCAGAGTTCAGTGGCTGAACCTTGGGGATAAGAACAACAAATTCTTTCACCAAAGTATGAGGTGCCATCACTATATCAATTCATATGATGGGATCATTGGTCCAGATGGTGTGAGAATTGAAGACCCTATGCTTGTGAAGGAAAAGGCTGAAGAGTATTTTAGAGATCTTTTTTCTTTGTCTGAGGTTGAGCCGATTGAGGACTTGACTTCCCAGAATCTCATGATCAAAAAAACATTGACAGAGTGCCAGAAGGATCTTCTAATGCAGCCGGTTTCGGATGAGGAGATCAAAAGGACAGTCTTTGCATTTGATGGGAATAAAGCTCCTGGTCCGGATGGGTTCAATGCTTCATTTTACAAACATGCTTGGAGTATTGTGGGTGAAGAGGTAACATTTGCCATTAAATGGTTCTTTTCTAATCCTTATATGCCTAGGGATGCAAACAATACTTTCCTTTGTTTGATTCCTAAATCGGATCGCCCTCAGACGTTTGCTGACTTTAGGCCAATTGCCCTTTGTAATGTTTTGTACAAATTCATAGCGAAGATCTTGGCTAACAGAATGCAGGTGATCATCCAGTATATTGTTTCTCCATATCAATCTGCTTTTATCAAAGATCGATGCATCTCAGACAATATTCTCCTGTGCCACGAAATTGTTAGAGGTATGGAAAGAGCTTCTTCCCCCTCCTCTGCTGTGCTTAAAGTTGACCTTCATAAAGCCTATGATACCCTAGACAGGAGGTATCTCCTTGAAGTGATGAGAAGAATGGGGTTCCCTGATCTGGTATTGAAGTGGATTAGTGCTTGCATCCACACTCCTATGTTCTCTGTGCTGGTGAATGGCAGTCCGGCTGGCTATTTCAAAGGCCAAAGAGGTATTAGGCAAGGGGATCCGTTATCCCCATACCTTTTCACCTTGGCTATGGAGCCTTTATCGGGGATGCTGGAGGAGGCCTATTCCAGGAAATTATTCTGTATTCCTAGACGATGTAAAGACCTATCCATTACTCACCTACTATTTGCAGATGATCTGATGATATTTGTGAAAGCTGCCCAAGAATCCATATCAGGAGTCCTCCGGGTTTTAAGCCAGTTTATGAATGTATCAGGCCTTTCTATCAACTTCAGTAAATCGGTGATTCTTCTTGGAGGTGTCACTGACGAGATTAAACAAGTGTTGATAACTCAAAGTGGATTTCGAGAAGGTACCTTCCCTATTTCCCATCTTGGAATTCCTCTTGGTACGGCTAGCCTTTTAAGCAAGGACTGTGAGCCCATGATTCAAAAAATTAGGAATAAAATTGAGGGCTGGAAATTCAGGTTTCTCTCATTCGCAGGAAGGATTCAACTTATTTCATCAGTGTTGCAAGGGTGCTACTTTTATTGGGCAGGAGTATTTGGAATTCCTAAGAAGACGAGTGATGCGATTGAATCTATTTTTGCCAAATTCTTATGGTCAGGTCCGGATATGAAGAGGAAGATCCATCATATTAGTTGGGCCAAAATCTGCCTCACAAAAAAGGAAGGGGGATTGGGAATTAGAAGAGTCCAAGATATGTGCAAAGCAGGAGCTCTGAAGCAGTTATGGAATATTACTTCCAACAAAGATTCTCTTTGGGTTCAATGGGTAAGGAAAGCTTATCTCAAGAAAGAGTCTTTATGGACTGTTAAGAGTTCAAAAAATCTTTCGTGGATTTGGAGATCTCTGCTCAGGCATAGAGAATTGTTTAAGACAAAGGTGAAATATCAGCTGGGTTCAGGGGAAAACACCTATTTCTGGTTAGATCCGTGGTTCAGGGGAGAAACCATTTGGAATGATAGTTTGGAGAATTCAGGCCTGCTATCAAGAGAGATGAAATTGGCTAAGGTCAGAGACTTTTGGGATAATTCGCACTGGAAACCATGTCCCTTTATTGATGTTCATAGCATAAGGTGTATTTGGGATGAGATTATGCAAAACTCTTGGCAACCATCTATTTCTAGGGATAAGATTTTTTGGACCAACGAGCATGGCATCCAAACTCCATTCTCCTTCAAAGAAGCATGGAAGGCTGCAAGGGTGAATGGGCCGTCAACTGCTTGGCATAGGACAATCTGGTTCGCATCCAACATTCCGAAACATTCTTTTGTTTCTTGGAGGGTGTGTCTTAACGCTTTGCCCACTGCAGATCAACTTCAGATCCGAAATATTACAATACCCAGCTTATGTAGTTTATGTTCCAATGGAAGGGACTGTGTGTGAGACACCTTTTTTTTTTAATGTGGATTCTCTTCATTCATTTGGACTACTTGCTTCTCAAGATGCAGGTTGAGATGCGTGAACTCAGATGACTACTCCTCTGAAGCCATGAGACTTGCTTCCATAAAGTCAAAAGGAAACAGTATCTCCTCCATTCCAAAGCTTGTCTTTAATTGTATGACTTATCATATTTGGAAGGAGAGGAACATAAGAATCTTTTCAAGGCGCTCAAGATCTAAAGAAGAAGTGGCCAAGGAGATCATTCGAGAAGTTGAAGACAAAATCACTACCATGGTGTTCTCTAAGCCTGCAAACCAGGAAGATAGGTTCATTGCAGCAAATTGGAATATTGATGTTCATTGATAGTCTCAGGGTTTGATTGGCCGGATGCCATCTTGTCATCTTGTGTTCTGGGGGTTTTTTTCTGGGTTTTTTTGTGCTGGTTTTTAAATCGTCCAGCTTGTAAAACTTTCTTTGTCCAGGCCTTGTTGCCTGGTTGTTGTTTCCTCCCTTTGGGTTTTTAATAATATTATCTATTTACCCAAAAAAAAAAAAAAAAGAAAAATGAAGAAAAAAGAAGAAGAAGAAGACAGAAGAAGAAAGAAAAGAAAAGAAGAAGAAAAGAAGAAAAAGATGGCGCACTTCTTCATCTTCTTCTTCTTCTTTATTCTTCTTTACTTCTTCTTTCATCATGTCCTTTTTTCCTTTTCTTTTCATTCTTCTTTTCTCTTCTTTCTTTCTTCTTTTTTTCATTTTTTTGTTAAAAAAAATAAAAAATTATTAGAAAAAAAGAAAAAAAATACAATACAACCTACCCTAGGCGGGGGACGCCACAAGGCCCAAAAAAAACAAAAGTACTATACAATATACAAAAAAACAAGGCTACGGACCAAATTACGCCCCACTTCTAATGGCCTAGTAAACATTCTGCAGTTGATGACTAGAAAAGCCTCAAGATGGTTTTTGTGCCCGGTGGAAATTTCATAGTAGATATTTTCTCTTGCACCCCCTAAATTTTAACCCCGGCCTCTTCCCCCCTTTTCTTCTTTTTTCTAAAAAAACCCCCCTTCCCTTCCTTCCCCCCCCATAATAATTACAACCAAACAAAAAAATTTTTATTAAAAAAAAAAATTTATTTTTCTAAGAGGGAAGGTAAAAGAAAGGTCCCCCCCCACCCCACACTACTTTTCCCCCTTCCCCCCCTTCCCTCCACCCCCCCCCCCCCCCCCCCCCCGGAAAAAAAAAAACAAAAAAAAAAAAAAAGAAGGTTTTTTTTTCTTCCCCCCCAAACCCAAAGAAAAAAAAAAATAAAATAATTATATTTTTTTTTTTTATTTGGTTTTTTCAAAAAAAAAAAAAAAAAAACACCCCCCACAAACGAAAGAGGTTTTTTTTTTAATTTTATAAAACCAAACACCCACCCCCCCGGCCCCCGCCCCCCCCCCCCCCCCTCCCCCCCCACCCCCACACCCCCAACCCAAACCCCCTCCCATTCCAACTTATACTTTTTATAATTGTTGCGTTCGCTCCCCCCCAAAACCACCCAAACCCTTCCCAAACCATCCCAAACTCCTTGTAAACCTATGAGAAAAAATTCCCAAAAAACCCAACCCCCCAAACCCCCCCCCACTCACTTTTGCCATTTTTGACTCCAAGGAAATGTAAAGCTCTGCATTTTCAATCCTGTTCCATAAAGCTTCTCCTCCTAACCATGGGTCAAGCCAAAAAAAAGTATCCTCCCCTGAACCCAAGGAGTACTCCACTCTCCTTTTCATCCCGTCCCTATAGTTTAATAGATTTTGTCAAATCCAAGAGAAGTTCTTGGATGTTTTCACTGTCCAGAGCGAGTCTTGTTTGATATACTTTCCTTTAATCCACTGAACCCACATATTCTTTTTGTCTATAAGAAGATTCCAAAGATGTTTCATAACTCCAGCATCACACATATCCTTCACTCTTCTGATGCCAAGGCCCCCTTCCTTTTTTGGAAGGCATATTTTGGTCCAACTAACATAGTGGATTTTCTTCTTGAGATCTGGACCTGACCATAGAAATTTTGCTAACAGGGATTCAATATTTGTACAGGTTTTCTTTGGGAGACCAAAAAGACCTGCCCAATAGAAATAAGTACCTTGAAGGACTGAAGAGATGAGTTGTAGACGGCCAGCTTAAGATAGAAATCTAGTTTTCCACCCCTTAACTTTTGATCTAATCTTCTGAATAATAGGATCACAGTCCCTCGCAGATAAACTAGCTTGCACCAGAGGGATGCCTAAATAAGAGATTGGGAGAGAGCCTTTTGGAAATCCAGAAACAGAAATAATCTGATCCCTAACATCATTATCAATTCCTCCCAATATGATAACAGATTTTGAATGATTCACTACAAGCCCTGATAGTTTTGAGAATATTTGGAAAATATCAAGGATTTCAGCAATAGATCCACTCTCAGCCTTTGCAAAAATGATAAGATCATCTGCGAACATAAGATGCGAAATGGAAAAAGCCTTGCATCTATGGGGGATAGTAAAAATTTTCCGTCTGGCTGCATCATCCAGCAAAATAGATAATGACTCCATACACAAAGTGAACAGATAAGGAGATAAAGGATCCCCTTGCCTTATCCCCCTAAGGCCTCTGAAGTAACCTGCAGGGCTTCCATTAACCAAAACTGAAAACATGGGGGTGTGGATACAGGCACTTATCCACCTCAACACCAAATTTGGAAATCCCATTTTTGAAAAAATCTTTATGAGATAGTGACGGTCAACAAAGTCATAAGCTTTGTGAAGATCCACCTTTAAAATGGCTATGGGAGGGCTCGAGGATCTCTCAATAACTCTAATCACATCATGGCATAGGAGAATATTATCTGCAATGTTTCTACCTTTGATGAAAGCTGATTGATTCCCTTGTACAATGGAGCTAATGCACTGCTGTACTCTGTTAGCCAAAATTTTAGCAATAAACTTATATAAAACATTGCACAGGGCAATTGGTCTAAAATCAGCAAAGGTGTTTGGGCAGTCCACCTTAGGGATGAAAGAAAGAAACGTACTGTTTACATCTCTAGGCATGAAAGGATTATGAAAGAACCATCGGATAGCATGAGTTATCTCTTCACCAACAATACTCCAGCAATGTTTAAAGAAATCAGCATTGAATCCATCTGGCCCCGGGGCTTTGTAACCATCAAAGGAGAAAATGATCTTTTTTATCTCGTCCTCCAAGATTGGCTGTTGCAAATACTCCTTTTGATCATCAGATAGAGTCCTTGGTAGGTTTAATTGCTGGATTCCATCCTCCATTAGCTCAGGGTCACTATTCCCAAAGAAGAGGTTTCTGAACTACTGCTCCGCTTCATTCTTTATAGCATTAGGCTCTTCTAGCCTTTCCCCATGCCCATTCAAAATGGAAGAGAAGAAGTTAATATGATGATGGCTTTTAATACTATGATGGAAGAAGTTGTTATTTTTGTCCCCCAGACTGAGCCAGTTTATCCTTGATTTTTTTCTTCAAGAAACTTTCCTCCCTATCTAAAGCCGAGATAAGATCTTTCCTTGCATTCTTTTCCAACTTTGCCAACTCCTCATCTGATGGATTGATGGAGAGCTCATATTGGATGTCAACTAATTCCTCCTCAGCTTTTCGAACTGCCACAAAAATATCACCAAATCCATCCTTATCCCATATTTTCAAGGCTAATTTAACATTTTTCAATTTTGTTGCCACTTTACATAGAGGAGAAAGATTACTGGAAATGGGACTTTCCCAGGCCTTTGCAATGACCTCAAGGAAATCCGGCCTCTCCATCCAAGCATTGATGAATCTGAAAGGTTTGGGACCAAAATTCTTCTCCGTTTCGAATTTCACCAGAATTGGGCAATGATCAGAGATACTAGGATCAAGAAATTTTGCTTTCGAATTCTGATAATGAGCTATCCATTCCGGATTTACTAGGGCTCGGTCCAACTTATAGCAAATCTTCTTAGACCCGGCTTGATTATTTGACCAGGTAAAAGCATGCCCTGACCACTTGAGATCAAGGAGATTACAATCAAAGATGCAGTCATTAAACTGGGAACAATGTTGCACATTTACTCCAATTCCTCCCCTCTTCTCCTCATTGGATCTGACCACATTAAAGTCCCCAATAACAACCCATGGCTTAGATAATGAATTACCAGAAGTTAATAAAGAATGCCACAACTAAGATCAAAGGATAGGGTCATTTGAACCATGAATGGTTGAAATGAAGAACTGAGAGTTGGACTTTACATTTGTCACTTTGCAAAAAATCACCTGGGATTCTTCACTTATTTTGTCCACCCTATAGCAAGTCGGATCCCACCACACTATAATCCTCGGAGCAGCAAGGCCATTTTCATTAAACAAGACTTTCCAACCCTTCATAATATAATTCAGGTTTATTTCAATGGACTCCTTTGCCATCTTCGGTTCAAAGATACAACACAGAACAACTTTGAATTTCTTAATGTGCTTCTTCACTACCTTCTTTTTGAGGGGTTATTCAACCCGCTAACTTTCCAATACAAAATATCCATTAATCACAGATTTTTTTATGCCAGATCATGGCCTCCCTCATCCATTCTCTCTTGCCCATTAGACCTCAGCACCACTTCTTTATGCACCAGTTACAGATTTGAGATATCATCATCCTTCTCACAATCATCCCGCAATGTTTGGTTTTCCTCCTCCTCCCAAGGAGGGATGCAGCTAATGAGCTCCTCATGTAATAGCCCCTCCTGATTCTCAGCCAACCTAGGAGAGGGGATCAGCTTATGGGACCCAGTAGAGGCCCCCGTAGAGCTTGATCTGCCCGGAGAACAAGCAATGGATTTCAGAATCGAAGAATAAGAGGGAAAGGGGCCAAGTCTGGAACCAGCCGATTTCTCACAGGCAGGGAAGATGTCCACATCAGCATGTTCAGCCAATCCTAGCCCCCTATCAGGGCCTTTCCTCTTATCCCTAGATAGGATGCTCACCCGACTTGGGAACGGGGTATGCCCAGCAGATGAAATTTTTTCCAAAGGGGCAGCATTTTCGAGGTTGGCAGACTCCACCAGATCAGAGTTTTCCTCTGTCTGATCATTTTCAAGGCATAAACACCCAAAGGGGTTAGGGGGACATTCAACCGATTGGGTGCAGGTTTGAAAATTTGAAGAACTAGTCTTATTTTGGCAAGAGGCAGACTGGGGTACCTGGAGTTTTCCTGGTAGTACAGACGCAGCCCCATTGCTAGGCGACACATGGACTGCAGCAGAGGAAGACCGCCCAGGCAAGGGCAGACTGGATCCGGGTCGGGTTGGAATCCAAAGCTGTTCCCGAAATCCACTGGATCTCTTCTTCTTCACCCGCACCTGCTTCCACTGCTTTTCAACGCCACTTACAGCCACTGAACCTGGACTGGAGGGACTCTTATCTGGCTACACTGCATCCCTATCACCAAGATACTCAACATCCTTCTCTACCAAAGGGTTCTCCATCATATTTTCCTCCCTCAGATTTGGATCTGGTTCCATTGGGATTCTTGACTCTGCCTCACTAGGCTTCAACAAGCAGGGATTAGATGGATGTCCGAAAACACCACATGTAAGGCAATGGGGTGGTTTCCATTCATGTTTCACAACCTGCTCAAACATATTTCCTTCATCATCTTCTATGGATATGGAATCTAGGAGAGGATGCTCACCTGAAAACTCAACACATATTCTAGCAAAAATCCACCGATTCTTCATGGCAGTAGTACTATCAGTGTATAAGGGATTTCCCAGCACGGAATAGATCGCACTCAAGGATTCCTCCCCCCATAAATGCAATGGCAGTCCCAGTAGAGAGACCCATAGAGGAACTTTTTTCAGACCAAGTATTCCTCCATTGTGAAGGCTCCTCTCCCATTGTCTAATAAACATTGGCTGTCCACCCACGTAATACACATTTCCATCAAGGATATTATCTCTATCACATAGCTCTGAAAAACGAAATGTAAATCCACCATGAATGAGTTGCAGGATCTCCACAGTCCCCTTTAGTTTCCATTGCCGAAGAAGCACAGACCGCACAAAAGAGAAGGAGGGTTTCTTTCCCAGAAAAAAACCCACTAAGGTGTAGTCGAGAACAGCCAGTTCTCCAGCTACAGCAGATTTCGAGCATACACCAAACACCTTGTTGTCCCGGGTCGATGGGAGAATAAAACGCAGGTTTAGTCTATGTTGTATTCGGGTTGCAGAATAGGGAGGTTTTACCCAAGCATTTGTCCCAGAAGGTGGCAGGTTTGTCATAAGAGGAGGAGAGGAGACAAGGGGAGGGAACTCCTCCTCACACTCATCTCTACCCACGCAGAGTTCCTATTGAGTTTCAATATCAGGCAGCAAGTTTGTAGGAGGTACAGTCGACCCAGATTCATCCAAGGAAGCTTCCACACCATCCAAGTTAACAGGGGGGTTTGGGGGGTTAAACGGGCCATTTGGTTCAGGCACGGCAGCCGGGAATGGGCTCTGGCGCCGTAGGGAAGGAAAGGGATGGAGGGAGGTCAAGGACATGGAGGAAGATGGGGGTATCTAACTGTCACCCAAGTCGGGCTTACATGTCACTCATTCATCTTCTTTCTTCATCTTCATTCTTCTTCTTTCCTCTGTCTTTTTTTTTCTTCTTTCTTCTTCTTCATTCTTCTTCTTCTTTTTCCATCTCATTCATCCCCTTATTTTTCTTCTTCCTCATTCTTCTTCTGTTTTCCAGCTTTTTGTGACACTATGGGTTACAATCATCTCTTGTGTTAGTATCCAAGTTTTATTCTACTGACAATCTGAGTTGAAGACCCAACTCCTTCTTCTTAGGATTAAGCTACTCTCTAGCTCAATCGCATTTGGATTCTCTCTGTTCCTAGAAGATGCGGTTGAGCTTGAGTGTTGGGTTTGCAACTTAGATTGTCAGAAGAATAAAATATGGATGCTAACTGCAGGAGATGATCGTGAACCATATTGGCACAAAATGGTGCAAAATGTGCTCGTGCTCTTTGAATAAAAAAGAGGAAGAAGAATAACGAATCAGAAAGATGAAAAAGAAATTGAAGAAGGGGAGGAAAGAAGAAGAATGAAGATGAAGAAAGGAGAAGAATGAAGAAGGAAGAGGAAGAGAAAAAAAAATAATGAAGAAAAAAGATGAAGAAGAAGAAAAGGAGGAAAAAGAAGAGGAATGAAGAAGAAGAAGAAGAACGAAGAAGAAAAAGAAAGAAGAATAATGAAGATGAAGAAAAAGAAGAAGAAGATGAAGATTGAAAAATGGCGAAGAAGAATGAAGAAAAAGAAGAAGAATAAGTAGAAGAAAACGAATGAAGAAGAAGAAGTCGAATGAAGAACAATGAAGAAAAGAATGAAAAAGAAGAAAGAAGAACATAGAAGAATGAAGAAGAATAATGTAGAAGAAGAATGAGGAACAAAGAATGAAGAATGAAGAATGAAGAAGAAGAATGAATAAAAGAATCAGAAAAAAGAACATAGAAGAAGAAGAATGAAGAAGAAGAATGTAGAAGAAGCATGAAGAACAAAGAAAAAGAATGAATAAGAAAAAGAAGAAGATGAAGAAAGTAATTGAAAGAAGAAGAAAGAAGAAGAAAGAAGAAGAAGAAGTGAAAGAAGAATGAAAAAGTAAGAAGAAGAATAAGAAGAAATTCACCAAAAAAAAAATCAAGAAGTGCGCTGGCGCACTTCTGAAGGGTGCTGGCGCACTTCTATAGTGCGCTGGAGCACTTCTTCATCTTCTTCTTCTTTTTTATTCTTCTTCTACTTCTTCTTTCATCATGTCCTTTTTTTCCTTTTCTTCATCATTCTTCTTCTTCTGTCTTCTTTTTCCTTTTTCTTCTTCTTTCTTCTTCTTCATTCTTCTTCTTCTTTCTTCTTCTCATTCATCTTCTTATTTTTCCTCTTCTTCATTCTTCTTCTGTTTTCCAGCTTTTTCTGATACTATTGGTTACGATCATCTCTTGTGTTAGCATCCAAGTTTTATTCTTCTGACAATCTGAGTTGAAGACCCAACTCCTTCTTCTTAGGATTAAGCTACTCTCTAGCTCAATCGCATTTGGATTCCCTCTGTTTCTAGAAGATGCGGTTGAGCTTGAGTGTTGGGTTTGCAACTCAGATTGTCAGGAGAATAAAATATGGATGCTAACTGCAGGAGATGATCGTGAACCATATTGTCACAAAATGGTGCAAAATGTGCTCATGCTCTTTGAATGAAAAAAGAGGAAGAAGAATAATGATTCAGAAAGATGAAAAAGAAGATGAAGAAGAGGAGGAAAGAAGAAAATTGAAGATGAAAGAAGAAGAATGAAGAAGAAAGAGGAAGAGAAAGAAGTAAAATAATGAAGAAAAAAGATGAAGAAGAAGAAAAGGAGGAAAAAGAAGAAGAATGAAGAAGAAGAAGAAGAAGAAGAAGAAGAAGAAGAAGAAGAAGAAGAACGAAGAAGAAGAAAGAAAGAAGAATAATGAAGATGAAGAAAAAGAAGATGAAGATGAAGATTGAAAAATGGCGAAGAAGAATGAAGAAAAAAAAGAAAAATAAGTAGAAGAAAAGGAATGAAGAAGAGGAAGACGAATGAAGAACAATGAAGAAAAGAATGAAAAAGAAGAAAGAAGAACATAGAAGAATGAAGAAAAAGAATGTAGAAGAAGAATGAGGAACAAAGAATGAAGAATGAAGAATGAAGAAGAAGAATGAAGAAAAGAATGAAAAAGAAGAAAGAAGAACATAGAAGAAGAAGAATGAAGAAGAAGAATGTAGAAGAAGCATGAAGAACAAAGAAAAAGAATGAAGAAGAAAAAGAAGAAGATGGAGAAAGTAGTTGAAAGAAGAAGAAGAAGTTGAAGAAGAACGAAAAAGAAAGAAGAAGAATAAGAAGAAATTCACCCCAAAAAAAATGTAGAAGTGCACTGGCGCACTTCTGGTGGGTGCTGGTGCACTTCTAAAGTGCGCGGGCGCACTTCTTCATCTTCTTCTTCTTCTTTATTCTTCTACTTCTTCTTTCATCATGTCCTTTTTTTCCTTTTCTTCTTCGTTCTTCTTCTTCCGTCTTCTTTTTCCTTTTTCTTCTTTTTTTTTTTTGGGTAAATAGATATCATTTATTAAAGAACAAAACCCAAAGAAACAATACAACCTGCAAAGGCAGGACAAGCCACAAAGGCCAAAGACAACCGACACTAAGCAAAAGATACAAGAGATCTCATCAGAAACAAAACTCTAGCCTAGTGAACATCGATACACCATTTGCTAGACAGAAAAGCCTCCAAACTATTTTTAGGCTGCAGAAAAGACATTGTTGACAGTTTCACTTGAACTCCTTGAATGATGTCACTAGCAATATCCTCCTTTGACCTCTTCTTAGCCGCAAAAATTCTTGAGTTTCTCTCCTTCCAGATATTGTAGACCATTGCATTGAACATCAGCTTTGGGACGGAAGATATTTCATTTCCTCTTGAGTTGATTTTGGCTACCTTGATCACTTCATTATCAAAAGATTCTGGTCGTCTCACTCTAGGGCAACATCTACTCATGCACACATTCCAGATGGACATGGAAAACTCGCATGTAAAGAATAGGTGAGTCTTGCTGTCTCTCCCAATATCACATAACCTGCATTGGGGGGAAATTGCAATATTTCTGGCTTGCAGTTGCTCAGCTGTAGGGAGAGCGTCCCAACAAGCTCTCCAAGAGACAAATGAATGTTTGGGAATGTTTGACGAGAACCAGATAGCCTTTGCCCAAGGAACACTTGGAGCTCGGTTCCGACCCGATTCCCAAGCTTCCTTTATAGAAAAGTTTCTATTTGAACCATTTGCTGAACTCCAGACAATTGCATCTGCCCTCCCACTTGGTCTCCATTGGACCCGATATAAATCCTCCCAAATGGTTCTGAAAGTCTGGATACCCAACTGGGGGCACTCCTTCCAAGAGGCCCCATCCCACATGTCAGAGATTTTTGCCCTCTTAGCC
Source organism: Protea cynaroides (assembly GCA_028583415.1). NCBI lineage: Eukaryota > Viridiplantae > Streptophyta > Magnoliopsida > Proteales > Proteaceae > Protea > Protea cynaroides. Next base: position 36,785 of record JAMYWD010001147.1, read on the forward strand.
TCCACCGAAATATACTCCCCTGCATTGGCTATCCTATTCCATAGAGCCTCTCCTCCTAGCCAAGGATCTAGCCAAAAAAAGGTATTCTCCCCAGATCCCAGAGAGTACTCAACTTTTCTTTTCATTCTGTCCCTATACTTTAAGAGATTTCTCCACATCCATGGGAAGTTCTTGGAGGTCTGCACAGTCGAAATGGAGTCTTTTTTCAGATACTTTTTTTTGGTCCACTCCACCCACAGATTCTGGTTATCTGAAATAATATTCCAAAGGTGTTTCATTACTCCAGCCTCACACATATCCTTTACTCTTCTGATACCCAGGCCTCCTTCAGACTTCGACAGGCAGATTCTTGACCAACTGACATAGTGGATTTTTCTCTTGAGATCAGGGCCTGACCACAGGAATCTTCCTAATAGAGATTCAATAGTTGTACAAGTCTTCCGTGGAAGCCCAAATAAACCTGCCCAGTAAAAATAACTCCCTTGAAGGACTGATGAGATAAGTTGTAGCCTGCCAGCATGAGAGAGAAACCTGCTCTTCCACCCTTCAATTTTTGATCTGATCTTCTAAATAATAGGATCATAGTCTCTCGCAGATAAGCTCGCTTGCACGAGAGGGATACCCAAATAAGAGATGGGGAGAGAACCTTCTTGGAATCCTGAGGCCGAGATGATTTGAGTTTTCATGTGTTGGTCAATTCCCCCCAGAATGATGGACGATTTCGATTGGTTCACCACCAGCCCTGAAAAACTTGAGAAGGATTGGATAGTCTCCAGAATTCCAGCAATAGATTCATTGTCAGCCTTAGCAAAAATCATGAGATCATCTGCAAACATGAGATGGGAAATGGCAAGACCCTTGCACCTGTGGGGGATTGTAATATCTCTTCTTCTTACTGCTTCATCTAGCAAAATGGACAAGGGCACCATACATAAAGTGAAGAGATAAGGGGATAACGGGTCTCCCAGCCTTATCCCTCTATTACCTCTGAAATAGCCTGCAGGACTTCCATTAACTAGCACAGAGAACATAGGGGTTCTGATACAAGCAGCTATCCAATTCACCATCACCTGAGGGAATCCCATTTTTAGCAAAATTTGGATGAGATAGTGACGGTCCACAGAGTCATAAGCTTTATGCAGGTCCACTTTGAGCATGGCTATGGGAGGGCTAGAGGCTCTATCAATACCTCTAATCACATCATGGCAGATCATAATATTATCAGCAATGTTTCTGCCCTTGATGAAAGCCGATTGATTTCTTGCTATAATGGAGCTAATGCACTGTTGTAATCTATTAGCTAAAATCTTAGCAATAAATTTGTATAAAACATTGCACAAGGCAATAGGTCTGAATCCTTTTTCTTCTTCTTTCTTCTTCTTCATTCTTCTTCTTTTTTCTCCTTCTCATTCATCTTCATATTTTTATTCTTCTTCATTCTTCTTCTGTTTTCTAGCTTTTTGTGACACTATGGGTTATGATCATCTCTTGTGTTAGCATCCAAGTTTTATTCTTCTGACAATTGGAGTTAAAGACCCAAACTCCTTCTTCTTAGGATTAAGATACTCACTAGCTCAATCGCATTTGGATTCCCTCTGTTTCTAGAAGATGCGGTTGAGCTTAAGTGTTGGGTTTGCAACTCAGATTGTCCGAAGAATAAAATATGGATTCTAACTACAAGAGATGATCGAGAACCATATTGTCACAAAATGGTGCAAAATGTGCTCGTGCTCTTTGAATGAAAAAGAGGAAGAAGAAGAACGAATCAGAAAGATGAAAAAGAAGATGAAGAAGAGGAGGAAAGAAGAAGAATGAAGATGAAAAAAGAAGAAGAATGAAGAAGAAAGAGGAAGAGAAAGAAGAAAAATAATGAAGAAAAAAGATGAGGAAGAAGAAAAGGAGGAAAAAGAAGAAGAATAAAGAAGAAGAAGAGGAACGAAGAAGAAAAAAAGGAAGAATAATAGAGATGAAGAAAAAAAAGAAGAAGATGAAGATTGAAAAACGGCGAAGAAGAAAGAAGAAAAAGAAGAAGAATAAGTAAAAGAAAATGAATGAAGAAGAAGAAGACAAATGAAGAACAACGAAGAAAAGAATGAAAAAGAAGAAAGAAGAACATAGAAGAATGAAGAACAATAATGTAGAAGAAGAATGAGGAACAAAGAACGAAGAATGAAGAATGAAGAAGAAGAAAGAATAAAAGAATGAGAAAGAAGAACATAGAAGAAGAAGAATGAAGAAGAAGAATGTAGATGAAGCATGAAGAATAAAGAAAAAGAATGAAGAAGGAAAAGAAGAAAATGAAGAAAGTAGTTGAAAGAAGCAGATAGAAACAGAAAGTAGAAGATGACATAGATTAAGAACGAAAAAGAAAGAAGATGAATAAGAAGAAATTCACCACAAAAAAAAATGTAGAAGTGCGTTGGCGCACTTCTGAAGGGTGCTGGCGCACTTCTGAAAGGTGCTGGCGCACTTCTTCATCTTCTTCTTCTTCTTTATTCTTCTTCTACTTCTTCTTTCATCATGTCCTTTTTTTTCCTTTACTTCTTCGTTCTTCTTCTTCCGTCTTCTTTTTTCCTTTTTCTTCTTCTTTCTTCTTCTTCATTCTTCTTCTTCTTTCTTCTTCTCGTTCATCTTCTTATTGAAAAAGAAAGAAGTGTATGAAGAAATATACAACAAAAAAAAGAAAAATAAAAAGAGCGAAGTGCGCCGGGCAAGGCGCCGGCGCACTTCTGAAGGGCGCCGGCGCACTTCTGAAGGGCGCCGGCGCCGGCGCACTTTAGAAGTGCGCCAGTTTTTTTTTACTCTTCTTCTACTTCTTCTTCATCTTTTTTACTCTTCTTCTACTTCTTCTTACGTCAAGTTTTTTTTTTTCCTTTTCTTCTTCGTTCTTCTTCTTCGGTCTTCTTGTTCATTCTTCTTCTGTTTTCCACCTTTTACGTTACGATCATCTCATGTGTTAGCAACCAAGGTTTAATCTTCGGACAATCTGAGTTGAAAACCCAACTCCTTCATCTTAGGTTTATGCTACTCTCTTCCTCAATCGCATTTGGATCCCTCGGTTTCTAGAAGATGCGGTTGAGCTTGTTTGTAGTGTTTGAAACTCAGTTTGTCAGTATAATACCATAAGATGGTAACTGCGTGAGATGATCGTGAACCATATTGTCATAAAATAGTGCAAAATGTGCTGATGCTCTTTGAATGAAAAAGAAGAAGAAGAATGACTGAATCAGACTGAGGAAAAAGAAGATGAGGAAGTGAGGAGGAAAGAAAAAGAATGAAAATGAAGAAGAAGAAGAATGAGAAAGAAAGAGGAAGAGAAAGAAGAAAAATAACGAAGAAAAGAGATGAAGAAGAAAAAGAAAAGGAAGAATAAGAAGAAGAATGAAAATGAAGAACAAAGAAGAAGAAGAATGAAGAAGAAGAATGCCGAAGAAGCATGAAGAACAAAGAAAAAGAATGAAGAGATTATGCCCTCCTTCTCTTTTGTAAAAGCTGCCCTTCTTCGACAATGGAAGCTACAGGGAAATGTAGAGATTATGCAGTTTCTCCATGGAGGATATGCATTTCGTTTTTCAGACCTTGTTGACAGAGACTCCATATTAGATGGAAACGTTTTCTTCATAGGGGGACTGCCCATGTTCATACGGCAATGGGATAGAAGCCTCCATACTGGAGGGATTCTTGGACTGCGAAATGTTCCCCTCTGGGTGACTCTTCCAGGGCTGCCATTGCACCTATGGGGGGAGGAGTCCCTTAGCGCAATATGCTCTGTTTTGGGAAATCCCCTTTACTCTGACCGCACCACGGCCTTGAAGAATCGCCTAATGTTTGCAAGGGTTTGTGTTGAGTTCTCTGGAGATTCACCCCTTCTGGACTCCATTTCCATCGAAGATGAAGTTGGAATGATTTATGAGCAGCATGTTAACTATGAATGGAAGCCTCCTCATTGCATCTCGTGTGGGGTTTTTGGGCATGCTGATTGTGCAGTTCAGGCAAGGGAGGCCGAAAACAAAACCACTCCTCCTAGTTTACAAAAAATGCAAGTAGAAGACATCTCGGAGACCACTGAATGCCGACAGGATTGTATAAGCCCTGATGTAACCGGAATGGAGAAAGACAAGGAAAAATCTTGCTCAGGGGAGGAGAACGGCATGGAGAATGGCTGGAAGGTGGTGCGGGCGAGGAAGAAGAAACCCAGCGGGTTTGGTGCTCCGAACTGGATCCAGACCCACCAAAAGCCCCATGGAGTCAAAGATGCAGCAGAAAGTTCTGCTGCTTTCTTGTGTCGAAGCCCCATTGGACAGCAGTTGTACCGGATACTGATGACCAGGTACTCCAGCCTGAACATTCCCCTTTAAAGACTGTTTTTTCAAATTCTAAGGCCTGTACCAAGGCTGCAACTTGTCTCCCTACTTCTTTAGAACAAATGGAAACGGCTAGGGGCAGAAAGGGTCTTCACTCTTGCCTGGTGGACCCAATAATCCATAAAACCCAAAAATCAACTGGTCACCCTCTTTCTGGTTCGTCGGCTGGGCATACTCCCTTCCCAAGCCGGCTATCTATTATGGCAAGAGACATGCAGCTTGGGAAAGTGGGGCGGGGGGCTTCCAATTTGACAAAGGGGCCTAATCTGGTAGATGGGCCAAAAAATGGGCCGATTTTTTATTCCCAGAAAACATACTCTCTAAATACAGGAATTAGACCTTGCATAAGAACCGAGTCTATTTGGACAGATCCGGCTCCAGTGGACAAGGCCCAACCCAGTGATATTTGTGAGACTTATGAAGGGGGTATTGGGCGGGCTCTAGACTGGCCTAAAACATATGGTCTGGAACATGGAAATACCACTACTCAAATGGCAGATCCTTTGGAGAATAAATGCCTTCACAGCGGACACTATGGGGTAGATACGGAGCAGAAGAAAGGCCCCCCAAATCTGGAAAATGAGCTACAAGGAAATGAGGAGGGCGCTGGATTGGGGACTGGCCGAGGGGAGGAGTTCAAAGAAGACCTTGGGCTTGCTAGGGCCAAACTCTTCTCTCAGTGATTTATGGATATCATATATTGGAATGTGAGAGGGTTGAATAACCCTGCAAAAAAGAGAGTTTTGAAGGGTTTTTTGAAAAAATATAAAGTGGGCATTTGCTGTTTATCTGAACCGAAAATGGTTCATTCTTCTGTTGAAGCCAGATTGAATTTTATCAGAAGAGGATGGGAAAATATGTCCTTCAATAATGGTGTGGAGCCTCCTCGAATTATTGTTTGGTGGGACCCTAACACATATGATGTAGAGCTCTTGAAAGATAAAAATCAGGTGGTGTATTGCAAAGTGACCTGTGTGACTTCGAAAGAGCAATTTTTTCTTTCAGCTATTCATGGTTCTAATGATCCTATTATGAGAACTCATCTGTGGCAGTCGATGGAGCAATTTGCAAATGCAGTCATCCTTTCTTGGCTAGTCATTGGGGATTTTAATGTTGTCCGAAACAATGAAGAAAAGAGGGGAGGAAAGAGTATAAATGTGCAGCATTCTTCAGCTTTTAATGAGTGCATCTTTGACAACAACCTTTTTGATTTAAAATGGACATGTCATCATCTTACTTGGTCAAACAACCAAGCTGGGAACAAACGGATATGCTGTAAACTAGACAGAGCCCTGGTTAACTCTGATTGGATTGCTCGATACCAAAACTCCGAAGCTGTCTTTCTAGACTCAAATATTTCGGATCATACTCCTATATTGGTGAAGATTGAAAGAAAGAAGAATTTTGGGCCAAAACCTTTCAGATTCATAAATGCTTGGATGGAAAGACCTGACTTCCTGGATATTACTGGTAAAGCCTGGGCTATCCCTATCCCCAATCACATACCCCCCCTGTGTGAAGTTGCTGCCAAGCTAAAAAATGTGAAAAAGGCTCTTAGACAGTGGAATAAAGAGCAGTTTGGAGACATTTTTGAGGAAGTCCAGAAAGCTGAGGAGGACCTAGCCCTGGCCCAGCAAAATCTTTCTGTGGATTATTCTGATGAGAATCTGGCCTATATAGAAATGTCTGCAAGAAAAAATTTACAAAGGGCCTTATCTCAAGAGGAAAGTTTCCTGAATCAGAAAGCTAGGATAAACTGGCTGAGCTTGGGGGATAAGAACAACAGATTCTTCCATATGAGTGTCAAAAGTCATCAATACAAAAATTCTTTCACCTCTATTCAAAATGAAGAAGGAGTTACTCTGGAGGATCCTAATGCTATCAAAACTGAAGCAGTTCATTTCTTCAAAAACCTGTTTGCTCCGGAACAAGGCCATGAAACTTGTGATTTGGGCTTGGAGGATCTGCAGCTCCAAAGAACTCTTTCCCAAGATAAAAAAGAAGCTCTTCAACAGCCCATTTTGGAGGAGGAAATAAGAAATACTATCTTCTCTTTTGATGGGAATAAAGCTCTGGGTCCTAATGGTTTCAATGCAAGCTTCTTCAAATTTTGCTGGAACATCGTGGGGAGTGAGGTAACAAGAGCTATCCAATGGTTTTTCTTGAATCCTTTCATGCCTAGGGATGTTAATAGCACTTTTCTTTGCCTTATTCCGAAGGTGGAATGCCCTAAGTCTTTTGCGGAATTTTGGCCTATAGCTTTGTGTAATGTCCTATATAAGTTTATTGCTAAGATTCTGGCTAACAGACTGCAGAAATGCATAGGCTCCATTGTAGCAGGTAATCAATCAGCTTTTATCAAGGCAGGAACATAGCAGATAACATTCTTATTTGCCATGATCTGGTAAGAGGAATCGATAGAGCTTCTTGCCCTCCCATTGCTGTGATGAAGGTGGACCTCCGCAAAGCGTATGACTTTATAGACAGACAGTATATGATGAGAATCCTGTCAAAAATGGGTTTCCCAAGCATCATGATGAAGTGGATAAGTGCTTGCATTCATACTCCAATGTTCTCTGTTATAGTCAATGGTAGCCCAGCTGGATACTTCAAGGGGGAAAGAGGCATTAGGCAGGGTGACCCGTTGTCCCCTTACCTGTTCACCTTGTGCATGGAGCCCTTATCTATCCTCCTAGATGGAGCAGTCAGATGTTGGAAGATTGATATTCCCCATAGGTGCAAGGCTCTTTCCATATCCCACCTTATGTTTGCTGATGATCTCATGCTGTTCTCGAAAGCTAAGTTGGAATCTATCAATGGAACTATGGGCATCCTCAAGACCTTCTCCTTGCTGTCGGGGCTAGAAGTTAACTCAAGAAAATCTTCTATTATCATGGGTGGAATTGATGACAAGACCAAGACCAGGCTTATAACAGCTTCTGGTTTCCAGGCAGGGTATCTTCCTATCTCATATTTGGGAGTGCCTCTTGTGCAAGCTAGTATTACGGCTAGAGATTGTGATCCCATTATCCAAAAAATCAGAGACAAGATTGAGGGTTGGAAGTGCAGATTTCTTACTCATGCTGGCCGGCTCCAACTTATTTCCTCTGTGCTCCAGAGTAGCTATATCTACTGGGCGGGTTTGTTTGGAATTCCTAGGAAGACATGTATTGCTATTGAATCTATGCTGGCAAAGTTTTGGTGGTTAGGGCCGGATCTCAAGAAAAAGACTCATTTTGTTAGTTGGTCAAAAGTGTGTCTTCCAAAGTCAGAAGGAGGCCTTGGTATCCGGCGTGTTAGAGATATGTGTGCTGTGGGAGCCATGAAGCACTTTTGGAGCATCATTGATACCAAAAACAACCTCTGGGTGAATTGGATGAAGAGAAAGTACATCAAAAAAGACTCGATCTGGACAGCGAAGTCATCCAAAAACTTCCCATGGATCTGGAGGAATTTATTAAACATGAGGGATATGATGAAAAGGAAAATTTCTTACTGCTTGGGATCAGGTGATAACACTCTCTTTTGGCTGGACCCTTGGCTAGGTGGAGAACCCTTTTGGAATAGAATTGAGAATGCAGCAGACTATATCCCTCTTGAATCTAAAATGGAATCGGTTAAAGATTTCTGGGAAGGGGATTCATGGAGAAATTGCCCCCATACTGATATTCACAGCTTCAGGATGTTATGGGAAGATCTAAATCTGGTAAATCTTGAGCCGACAGAAAGATGACAAAATTCTTTGGAGCACAACATCGGGTTTAAAAAAGGAATTTTCCTCTAAGGAAGGCTGGGAATTGTGTAGGAGCCATGGCCCCATAGTGCCTTGGGCTAAGTCTTTATGGTTCTCCACAAATATCCCCAAGCATTCGTTTGTGACCTGGAGGGCTTGCCTTGATGCTCTCCCTACGCTGAGCAACTCCAAATCAGAAACATTTCCATCCCCCCCGTCCTGCCGGTTATGTGATAATGGGATAGACAATCGAACCCATCTCTTCTTCGAATGCGAGTTCTCTAGTTCCGTATGGAATATGTGCATGAGCAGGTGCATTCCAAGAGTGGGAAGACCTGCATCCTGCGTTACAGAAGCCTCAAGGTTAGCATCTATAAAGGAGAAAGGAAGACAAATCTCTTGCATCCCTAAACTCATGTTTAATGCTATCACCTACAATATTTGGAAGGAGCGCAACAACAGAAGTTTTGGTGGAAAGAAGAAGACAAAAGAAGTGGTGGTTAGAGAAACTATTCAAGGGATAGAAGATAAACTATCCACGATGGTGTTTCATAGGCCAATTAATCCACTAGAGGTCTTTCCTTGTACCAAATGGAATATTGATGTTCACTAGCTGGGAGGGTGGGTTTGTCTTTGGACTTGTTTGCCCCCTGATGTTTGGGCGTTCTTTTTGCGCTTTTCCCTTCTGTATGTGGGCCTAGTCCCTTGTCCTGCTTTGCAGGTTGTTTTTGCCTTTGGGTTCTCTTCAATAAAATTATCTATTTACCCAAAAAAAAAAAAAAAGAATGAAGAAGAAAAAGAGGAAGATGAAGAATGTAGTTGAAAGAAGAAGAAGAAGAAGAAGAAGAAGAAGAAAAAATGAAAAAGAAAGAAGTATATGAAGAAATTTAGCCACAAAAAAAAAGAAAAAAAAAAAAAGGAAGTGCGCTGGCGCACTTCTGAAAGGCGCCGGCGCACTTCTTCATCTTCTTTACTCTTCTTCTACTTCTTCTTTCGTCAAGTCCTTTTTTTTCCTTTTCTTCTTCGTTCTTCTTCTTCCGTCTTCTTGTTCATTCTTTTTCTGTTTTCCACCTTTTACGTTACGATCATCTCATGTGTTAGCAACCAAGGTTTAATCTTCGGACAATCTGAGTTGAAGACCCAACTCCTTCGTCTTAGGTTTTTTCTACTCTCTTCCTCAATCGCATTTGGATCCCTCGGTTTCTAGAAGATGTGGTTGAGCTTGAGTGTAGTGTTTGAAACTCAGTTTGTCAGAATAATACCATATGATGGTAACTGCGTGAGATGATCGTGAACCATATTGTCATAAAATGGTGCAAAATGTGCTGATGCTCTTTGAATGATAAAGAAGAAGAAGAATGAATGAATCCAACTGAGGAAAAAGAAGATGAGGAAGTGGAGAGGAAATAAAAAGAATGAAAATGAGGAAGAAGAAGAATGAGAAAGAAAGAGGAAGAGAAAGAAGAAAAATAACGAAGAAAAGAGATGAAGAAAAAGAAAAGGAAGAATAAGAAGAAGAATGAAAATGAAGAACAAAGAAGAAGAAGAATGAAGAAGAAGAATGCAGAAGAAGCATGAAGAACAAAGAAAAAGAATGAAGAAGAAAAAGAGGAAGATGAAGAATGTAGTTGAAAGAAGAAGAAGAAGAAGAAGAAAAATGAAAAATAAAGAAGTATATGAAGAAATTTACCACAAAAAAAAAAAAAAAAAAAAAAAGGAAGTGCGCTGGCGCACTTCTGAAAGGCGCTGGCGCACTTTAGAAGTGCGCTGGTGCACTTCTTCATCTTCTTTACTCTTCTTCTACTTCTTCTTTCGTCAAGTCCTTTTTTTTCCTTTTCTTCTTCGTTCTTCTTCTTCCGTCTTCTTGTTCATTCTTCTTCTGTTTTCCACCTTTTACGTTACGATCATCTCATGTGTTAGCAACCAAGGTTTAATCTTCGGACAATCTGAGTTGAAGACCCAACTCCTTCTTCTTAGGTTTATGCTACTCTCTTCCTCAATCACATTTGGATCCCTCGGTTTCTAGAAGATGCGGTTGAGCTCGAGTGTAGTGTTTGAAACTCAGTTTCTCAGAATAATACCATATGATGGTAACTGCGTGAGATGATCGTGAACCATATTGTCATAAAATGGTGCAAAATGTGCTGATGCTCTTTGAATGAAAAAGAAGAAGAAGAATGAATGAATCAGACTGAGGAAAAAGAAGATGAGGAAGTGAGGAGGAAAGAAAAAGAATGAAAATGAAGAAGAAGAAGAATGAGAAAGAAAGAGGAAGAGAAAGAAGAAAAATAACGAAGAAAAGAGATGAAGAAGAAAAAGAAAAGGAAGAATAAGAAGAAGAATGAAAATGAAGAACAAAGAAGAAGAAGAATGAAGAAGAAGCATGAAGAACAAAGAAAAAGAATGAAGAAGAAAAAGAGGAAGATGAAGAATGTAGTTGAAAGAAGAAGAAAGAAGAAGAAGAAGAAGAAGAAAAACGAAAAAGAAAGAAGTATATGAAGAAATTTACCACAAAAAAAAAGAAAAAAAAAAGGAAGTGCGCAGGCGCACTTCTGAAGGGTGCCAGCGTACTTCTTCATCTTCTTTACTCTTCTTCTACTTCTTCTTTTTTCAAGTCCTTTTTTTTCCTTTTCTTCTTCGTTCTCCTTCTTCCGTCTTCTTGTTCATTCTTCTTCTGTTTTCCATCTTTTACATTACGATCATCTCATGTGTTAGCAACCAAGGTTTAATCTTCGGACAATCTAAGTTGAAGACCCAACTCCTACTTCTTAGGTTTATGCTACTCTCTTCCTCAATCACATTTGGATCCCTCGGTTTCTAGAAGATGTGGTTGAGCTTGAGTGTAGTGTTTGAAACTCAGTTTGTCAGAATAATACCATATGATGGTAACTGCGTGAGATGATCGTGAACCATATTGTCATAAAATGGTGCAAAATGTGCTGATGCTCTTTGAATGAAAAAGAAGAAGAAGAATGAATGAATCAGACTGAGGAAAAAGAGGACGAGGAAGTGAGGAGGAAAGAAAAAGAATGAAAATGAAGAAGAAGAAGAAGAATGAGAAAGAAAGAGGAAGAGAAAGAAGAAAATTAACGAAGAAAACAGATGAAGAAGAAAAATAAAAGGAAGAATAAGAAGAAGAATGAAAATGAAGAACAAAGAAGAAGAAGAATGAAGAAGAAGAATGCAGAAGAAGCATGAAGAACGAAGAAAAATAATGAAGAAGAAAAAGAGGAAGATGAAGAATGTAGTTGAAAGAAGAAGAAGAAGAAAAACGAAAAAGAATGAAGTATATGAAGAAATTTAGCCCAAAAAAAAAGGAAAAAAAAAATAGGCGGTCTTGTTTGGCAAGGCGCGCAACAATCCGAAAGGCGCTGGTGCACTTCAGATGTGCGCGCCGGCGCACTTTAGAAGTGCGCTGGCGCACACATTGAAAAAGAAGGTCAGATTTTCTTCCCTAAGGGGCTCCCCCCCTCCCTCCCTCCCCAGTCCTCCTTCCCTAACCTCCGAAACCCCCTCTATCCAGCCTCTACCCCTGCAAACCCCTTCCGATGAGTTCCCCCACCTCCCTAACAGACCTGAATCTCTCGTCAATGAGACTTCATCCCCGCCTTCCACTCCCCAACCTCCAAATCCCTGGTTCAAAAAACCCCCCCTCCACCCCTCTCCTTCCCTAAAAAATTCCCTCTGCGTTTTTTCCCTCCTTCCCAGCGTGGTTCTGATTTTGTGGGAGTGTGTTCAAGTGATGCTGTTGCTGGAGAGCTGAAGATACTTGATAATACCGTGGTGGGTTTCTTCATAGGAAAGCGCCCCAGTTTCACTTTCCTCAAGGCGAGTCTAATGAGGCAATGGAAGCTAAGAGGAGGAGTGAATATTCTGCAGCTGCTCCATGGCGGAACCGCCTTCAGATTTTCAGACTTGGAGGATCGTGATATGGTCCTCGAACATGGTGTTTTCTTCATTGGTGGTCAGCCTCTCTTCCTTTGACCGTGGGAGCGGGATTTGCATTCTGGGGGTATCTTGGGTCTTAAAAAAATTCCCCTATGGGTCTCCCTCCCTGGTCTTCCTCTCCATCTTTGGGGAGAAGAGTGTTTGAGTGTGGTGTGCTCACTGTTGGGCTTTCCTCTTTTCTCCGATCAAACCACTGCCCTGAAGAGCCGTTGGGTGTTCGCGAGGGCCTGTGTTGAGTTCTCTGCAGAAAAGCCTCTCTTAGACTCAGTAATGATTGAAGACGATATGGGCATTCTTTATCATCAATCGGTGAAATATGACTGGAGGCCACCCCATTGTTTGTCTTGCGGAGTCTTAGGTCACATTCACGATTCCTGTAAGAAGACTCCGGGTGATGCTGATGCTCCGGAAACCTTATGCCATAATCTGCATGGCTGTTCTGAACCCCCCCATAAATTGTGTCGACCCCCCATTCGCCCATACAGGTTCAGACCCCTTTTTCAAACCCCCCTTTGACCATCCCTTTCCCAAAAGAGATCCCTTATTCAAAAACCCCTCCCTGTTCACCTAAAGTGACCTGCACCCCTAACCCTTTTCGGAAACTGTCCAAACCTGTTTCTCTGGCCTCCCCTGCTCCCCCAGCCTCTTACACATCGTCAGAACGTCCCTCCTTATCAATTGGTCTCTCTTTCCACCCCAAAAAGCATCAGTCCCACCCTTTGTCTAAACCGGTATCTCTAGCCCAAAAAGCATCAGTCCAACCCCATAAAGCATCAGCCCTTGCTCCCCCTGACTCTTACACATCGCCAGATCCCCTCCCCTCATCCGTTGGACACACTCCCCATCCCAAAAAACATCTGTCCAATCGTAGTGACTCTCCTCCCTCATCTGAAAGTCCTGCAGATGCAAATCAGTTGCTGGAAATCCCTGCCTTGAATCTACCTCTAAACCCTAACTCTACTTCTTCCTTGCCTGGTCTTGAGCCCTCCCTTAGGCCCGGGCCCCCATCCTCCCCTCCCCGTGGCAGTACTCTAATCCCAGCCCCAATGCCTTTCCTGTCTGCAAATTCGGCCCCCGGAGTCCCTCCTCTCTCCTCCATCGATGACTATTTATACTCCCATGGAAAGCCTTCTACCCCCTTGATCCTAAATAGAAACCTCAACAAAAAGGT
>JAMYWD010001149.1:0-21703 GCA_028583415.1 Protea cynaroides
GTATTACTGATTATGATTGTGGATGCGTGTAAAGTTTGGATAACGCAGGATAGCCTATTAGGAGATCCTGGTTGAACCGTTGGTTATTTGGCGGTTCATCACACCATTCTGAAGTGTGCGGAATTGGGGTGTGACAGTTGAGACCCGCCAAAGGTTAACGTTTATTGACGTTCTCATCACACCTCCCCTGATACTTGCTCGCATCAAGCACATCAACCACACACATACAAGCACATGCCTATTCCTATCATCATCATCATCATCATCATGTTATAAACAATAAAGTAAATATGCATGATCAAGTAATAGAAATATTGGATGGCATGCTGTATGCACATTACAACATATTCGCATAGAATCAAGCATAGCATAGGACTCAAGAAATAGAAAATAGTTTATTATTAACCAATTTAGTTTGGAGTTAAGGTTCTTCACCTTAGCTTGCTAAAAGGTATTTTTCTAAGCTTTAAAATCACTGTTATAACGTTATTATATTGCTAGCAAACCTAACATAGTCGATAGAATTTAATTAAAATTAATTCAGAATTTAAAACAATTCTATCAACTGAGGGTCGATGCTAGGGTCGATGCTAGGGTCGATGGGTCTATCGACCCTCCCTCCATTCTGAACTTCCCGAACGCCGAGGGTCGATGGTTAGAAACACCTAGGGTCGGATGGTCTATCGACCGGTGCGACCCGATGCACTCTGGTCCAATTTCCACTTTTAAATCCACTCTTCGTGTTTGGGGTCCTATGGCTTGCTTCCTACATTCATTCAACATTCATTCCATGGTCTAGAACCATGTATAATCCATCTAAATAGTTTTCATGCATCATCCTATGGTTTTCCATGAAAACCTAACCATGAATGGATGGTTTGGGTTTCTCCAAAATCCTACACTCAACCATATCTAACCTAAGGTCTATAGAAACTCATGGAATTAGTATCCATACCTGAGAAGATTAATCTTTCTCTGTAACTCTTCTCCTTTGCTAAGTCTTCCTCCTGCCTCCTTTCTTCCTCTTTCCTTCTTTCTCTCTTCTCTCAATTCAATTAGGGGTTGTGAAAGGAGTGAAAGTGGCTTAGGGACGCCCTTAAATAGAGTAGGAATGTCCCATAATAGTCCTAATGAGATTTGGAAAGAATCCCAATCGAAAATTAGGAAATTTCCAAATTCTATATTCGCCGCGAAACCGAGGGTCGATTGGGAGGGTCGATGATCCCATCGGCTCTAGGGTCTTAAGCCGCCCGACCTCCCTTCAAATCCGAGGGTCCGACATTCCTGTTTTGGGAGGTCCGGACCATACTTGGTTGGGTATGCGGCCCCCCCTAAAATTGGGTGTTTTTGGGTCGATTTTATACCTGGGATCTCGATCTCCATCACGCCCTTGGTCCACTTGACTCGACCATGATGGGTAAACCTGGTTCAAGGTGGTAAGACCGGGTTAGTTTGACATGGGTCTTATAGGGAGAGAATAAAAGAGAGAGTGAAGTAGAATGAGACAGCGAAGTAGAAAGAGAGTCGGGGAGTGAGAAGTAGGAAGAGAGAGAGAGAGAGAGACAAGAAGAGAGAGAAAAAGAGAGAGAGTGAAAGAGAGAGTGAAATAGAGAGTAAAAGTAGGAAGACCATGTAGAGAGAGAAAGAGAGAAAGAGATAGAGAAGTAGAAAGAGGGAAAGTGAGAGAAGTAGAAAGAGGAGAGTGAGTGAGAGAGAGAGAGAGAGAGGAAGGGACAGAAAGATTGAGAGAGGGAAGTAGAAAAAGGGAGAGAGAAGTAGAAAGAGAAAGTGAGAGAGAGAAAAAAAAGAAAAGAGAGAGAGAGTGATAGAGAGAAAGGGAGGAGAGAGAGGGAGAGAGAAAAGTAGAAAGAGAGAGAGAAGTAGAAAGAGAGAGAGAGAGAGAGAGAGAGAGAGAGAAGTAAAAAGAGAGGGAGAGAGAGAAAGAGAGAGACAGAGAGAATACATGGAAAGAGAACAAGGGAGAGAGAAAAGTAGAAAGAGAGAGAGAGAGATAGAGAGAGAGAGAGAAATGAAAAGAAAAAGAGAGAGAAATGAAAAGAAAAAGAGAGAGATGTAGAGAAAGAGAGACAAGAAAGAGAGAGAGACGAGAGAGTGAGGAGAGAGGGGTATGGAGAGAGAGAGCGAGAGAGAGAGAGAAAGAGAGGAAGAAGTAGAAAGAGAGGGAAAAGTAGAAAGAGAGAGAGAGAGAGAGAGAGAGAGAGAGAGAGAGAGAGAGAGGGAGAGAGAGGGAGAAAGAAAGAAAGAAAGAGAGGGAAAGAGAGAGAGAGAGGGAGGGAGGGAGGGAGAATTTTAGAGGGAGAGACGTAGAAAGAGATAGGGAGAGAGAGAAAGAGAGAGCTCTCTGAAGTTGTGAGACAGAGGGAGTGGGAAAGGGAGAGTCTCTAAAGTAGATTGAGAAGTGGAAAGAGAGAGATAAAGAGAGATAGGAGAGTGAGGGAGAAGGAGAGAGAGAGAGGAAAGTAGAAAGAGAGAGAGAGATAGGGAGAGAGAAGTAGAGAGAGAGAGAAGTAGAAAGAGAGAGATAAAAGTAGAGAGAGAAAAGTAGAGAGAGAGATAGAGAAGTTAAAAGAGAGAGAGAGAACTAAAGAGAGAGAGAGAGAAGTAGAAGGTGAGAGAAAGAGGGAGAGAGAGAGAAGTGAGAGAGAGACAGAGAAGTGAGTGAGAGAGAAGTAGAAAGAGAGAGAGAATGTGAGGGAGAGAAGAGAGAGAAAGAGAAAGGGAGAGAAATAGAGAAGTAGAAAAAGTTATAGAAGTAGAAAGAGAGAGAGAGAAATAGAAAAATAGAGAGAGAGTAGAAAGGGAGAGAGAGAAGTTGAAAGGGAGAGAGAAGTAGAAAGGGAGAGAGAAAGAAACTGGGAGAGGGAGAGTGAGAGTGAGAGAGTGAGAAAGGGAAGTTGAAAGAGAGAGAGAGAGAGGGAGAGGGAGAGAGTGAAGTAGAAAGATAAAGTGAGAGAGAGAAGTAGAAAGAGAGAGAGAGAGGTAAAAAAGAGAGGGAGAGAGTAGAAAGAGAGAGAAGTAGAAAGTGAGAGAGAGAAACAGAGAGGGAGAGAGGGAGAAAAAGAGAGAAAGAGAGAGAAAGAGAGACAGAGGGTGAAAGAGAGAGAGAATGAAAAAGAGAGAGAGAGGTAAAAAGGGGGAGGGAATTTGAAAGAAAGAGAGGGAGAGAGAGAGAGGGAAGTTGAATGAGAGAGAGAGAGAGAGAGAGAAGTTGAGAAAGAGCGAGATGGAGTAGTAGAAAGAGAGAGAGAGAGAGAGAGAGAGAGAGAGAGAGAGAAGTTGAGAAAGAGCGAGATGGAGTAGTAGAAAGAGAGAGGGAGAGAGAGAGAGAGAGAGAATGTGATAGTGAGGAGATAGAGGGAGAGAGAGCGTGGGATAAATGGGGAAAGAGAGAAAATGTATTAGACAGAGACAGAGAGAGAGTGAAATAGAGAGAAAGAGAGAGTAAATAGAAAGAGAGGGAGAAGTGAGTGAAAGGGAGAAGTAGAAAGAGAGTGAGAGAGAAGTAGAGAGAAAGAAAAGTTGAGAAAGAGAAGTAGAGAGAGAGTAGTACGGAGAGATAACGGGGAGTAAGATAAAGAGAATGGGTGAGAAAGAAAGAGAGGGGGAGTGAAGTAGAAGGAAACGGAGAAGTAGAAATAGAGAGGGAGTAGAAAGAGAGAGAGAGAGAGAAAGAGAGGGAGAGAGAGAGCGAAGAGTGAGAGAGTGAAGTAGAAAGAGAAGTTAGAAAAGTAGAAAGAGGGAGAATGCACG
This sequence comes from Protea cynaroides, assembly GCA_028583415.1. Classification (NCBI taxonomy): domain Eukaryota; kingdom Viridiplantae; phylum Streptophyta; class Magnoliopsida; order Proteales; family Proteaceae; genus Protea; species Protea cynaroides. The sequence continues at coordinate 3,772 of JAMYWD010001149.1, forward strand.
TGAGAGATAGAGAGTAGAGAGTGTGAGAGAAGTAGTAAGGGAGAGAGAGAGAAGTAGAAAGAGAAAGAGGGAGAGTGCGAGCAGTAGAAAAGGAGAGAAAGAGAGAGAGAATGAGAGAGAGAGAGAGGGAGAGAGAGAGAAGCGGGAACGGCGAGAAAGGGAGAGAGAGAAATAAAAAGAAAGAGAGAGAATGAGATAGAGAGGGATAGAGAAAGAGAGAGAAGGAGAGAAAGTTGAAAGGGAGAGAGAGTGAGAAATAAAAGTAAAAGAGAGAGAGAGAGTGAAAAGTAGAAAGAGAGAGAGAGGGAGAGAATGAGAAGTAGAATGACAGAACGGGGGAAAGGGACAGAGTGAGAAGTAGAGAGAGAGAAGAGAGAGAGAGAGTGAGTGAGTGAAAGATAAAGAGAGAGAGAGAGAGAGAGTGAAGTCGAGGGAGAGAGAGAAGTAGGAAGAGAAGAGAGGGAGAAAGAAAGAGAAGTAGAGAGAGAGAGCTAGAAAGAGAAGACAGTTAGGGAGGGAGAAAGAGGGAGAGTTGGAGAGAGAGATACAGAGAGAGAAGGTGAAAGAGGGGGAGAAGTGGAGAGAGTGAGAGAGAGTGAGAAGTAGAGAGAAAGGGAGAGAAGTAGAAAGAGAGAAAGGAAAAGTAGAAAGAGAGGAAGATTAGAGAGAGAAAAGAGAGAGAAAGGAGAGAGAGAGAGAAGTAAAAAGATAGAGAGAGAAAGAAAAAGAGAGAAAATGGGAGTAGAGAGAGGGATGAAGAGAGAGAGAGATAGAGAGAGAGAGTAGGAAGAGAGAGAGAAGTTTAAAGAGAGAGAGAGTGAAGTGGAAAGAGAGAGAGAGAGAATTAAAAAGAGAGAGACAGAGAGAGTGTGCAAGAGAAAGAGAGAGAGATAGAGATAGAGAGAGGGAAATTAGAAAGAGATAAAGGGAGAGAAAGAGAGAAGTTGAAAGAAAGAGACAGCGAGAGAGAGAGGAAGAGAGAAAGATAAGTAGAGAGAGTGAGTGATAAAAGTAGAAAGAGAGAAAAAGAGATAAAAGTAGAAAGAGAGAAAAAGAGATAAAAGTAGAAAGTGATAAAGGGAGAAGTAGAGAGCGAGAGAGAGAGAGAAAGAGAGAAGTGGGGATTGAGAGAGTGTAGAAAGAGGTAGAGAGAGAGAGGAAGAGAGAAGTAGAAAGGGAGAGGGAGAGAGAGAGAGAGCAAGAGATAACTAGAAAGAGTGTGAGAGAGAGAAGTAGAATGAGTGCAGGAGAGAGAAAGATAGAGAAGTAGAATGAGAGAAGTAGAAAGAGAGAGAGAGAAAAGAGAGAGAGTGAAGTAGAAAGTGAAAGAGAGGAGAGAGAAAGTGAAAGAGGTAGAGAGACAGAGAGGGAGAAAAGTAAAAAGTCAGAGGAAGAGGAGAGAGAGAGAAAACTAGAAAGAGAGGAGAATGAGAGAAGTAGAAAGAGGGAGAGAGAGAAAGAAAAGCAGAGAGAGAAGTAAAAAGAGTGAGAAAGGGAGAGAGATAGAGAGAAGTTGAAAGCGAGAGAAAGAGAGAGGGTAATGGAGCGAAAGAGTAGAGAGAGAATTAGAGAGGGAAAGAGAGAGAGAGAAGTAAAAAGAAGAGAGAAGTAAAAAGGGAGTGATAGAGAGAGGGAGAGTGAGAGAGAGAGAAGTAGAAAGAGAGAGAGAGGGAGAGATAAAGAAGTAAATAGGGAGGGAGAGATAGGGAGAAGTAGAGAGAGAGAAAGAAGAGAGAGAGAGAGAAGTAGAGTGAGAGAGGTAGAAAGAGAGAGAGTAAAAAGAGAGAGAGAGAGTAAAAAGAGAGAGAGGGAGAATGGGACAGAGAGAGAGAGAGAGAAAGAGAGAAAGAGAGAACTAGAAAGGGAAAGGGAAGTAGAAAGAGGGAAAGAGAGAAGTAGAGATAGATAGTGAGAGTGAAAGTCTGAGATAGAGTAGTAGAAAAAGTGAAAAAAAGAAAGAGAGAAAGAAAAGTAGAGGGGGAGATGTAGAGGGAGAATGAGAGAGGGAGGAGAGTGAGAGAGAGCGAGAGGGATGTGGAAGGAGAGACATAGAGAAGTATAGAGAGAGAGAGGAAGTAGAGAGCGAAAGAGAGTATAGAAAGAGAGAGAGAGAGAGAGGTGAGAGGGAGAGCAGTAGAGAGAGAGAAGTAGAAAGAGAGAGAGAAGTTGAGTGGGAAAGAGAGAAAGAAAAGAGAGAGAGAATAGTAGAGAGAGAGAAAGAAAGAGAGAGAGAGTGAAGTAGAAAGAGGCAGAGAAGTATAAAGAGAGTGAGAGAGAGAGAGAGAGAAGTAGGATGGGAGAGAGAGAGAAAGAGAGTGAGAGTAGAAAGACATTTAGAGATAGAAAAAGTGAGAAAGAGATAGAAAATTAGAAAGGAAGGGAGAGAGAAGTAGAAAGAGAGAAAGAGAGAGAAGTAGAAAGAGAGAGAGAGAGAGAGAGAGGGAGAAGTAGAAAGAGAGAAAAAGAAAGTAGAGAGAGCAGTAGAGAGCGAGAGAGATAAAGAAAGAGATAAATAGAGAGATGAGAGAGAGGGAGAGAGAAAAGTAGAAAGAGAGAGAGAGAGAGAGAGAGAGAGAGAGAAGTAGAGCGGGAAAGAGATAGAGAAAGAGAGAAGTAGAAAGGGAGAGAAGTCGTAAGAGAGAAAAGTAAAGGGAGAGAGAGAGGGAGAGAGAAAAAGAGAGAGAGGTAGTGAGAGATAGAGAGAGTGTGAAGTAGAGATTGATAGAGAAAGAGAGAGAGAGTGGGAGAGAGGGGAGTAGAGAGAGAAATTAAAAGAAAGAGAGAAGTAGAAAGGGAGAGAAGGATAGAGAGAGAGATAGAGATAGAGAGAGAGAGAGATAGAGATAGAGAGAGAGAGAGATAGAGAGAAACGTAGGAAGACAGAGGGCGAAGTAGAAAAAAGAGACAAAGAGAGCAGTAGATAGAGGAAAGAGAGTGAAAGAGAGAGAAAGTTGACAGAGAGAGAGAGAGAGAGAAGTAGAGAAAGTGAGAGAGACAAAGAGAGAGAGAAGTAGGGAGAGAAAAGTAGAAAGAGAGAGGAAAAGAGAGAGAGAGAGAGAGAGAGAGAGAGAGAGAGAGAGAGAGAGAGAGAAGAGAGAGGGAGAGAGGGAAAGAGCGAGAGAGAGAGAGAGAAAAAGAGAGGGAGAAGTTGAAAGAGAGAGAAATAGAGAGAGTGAGGGAGAGAGAAGTAGAAAATGAGAGAGAGAAAGAGAGAGCTCACTGAAGTAAAAAGAGTGAGAGAGAAAAGAGTGAGAAGTAGAAAGAGAGAAAGAGAGAAAGAGAGAGCTCTCTAAAGTAGAGAGTGAGAGAGAGATGAGAGTGAGAGAGAGAGAGAGAGAGAGGGGGAGAAGTAGACAGAGAGAGAAGTAGAAAGTGAGAGAATGAGGGAAAGAGAAGCAAAAAGAGAGAGAGAGAAGTAGAAAGAGTGAGAGAGAGAGAGAGAGAGAGAGAGAGAGAGAGAGAGAGAAAGAGATATCTCAGTGAAGTTGAAAGAGATTGAGAGAGAAGTAGAAAGAGTGAGAAAAGAGAGAGAGAGAGAATTAGGCAGAGAGGAAAAAAGAGAGAGAGAGAAGTAGGAGGGAGAAAGAGAGGAGTGTGAGAGGGCAGTAGTAAGAGAGAGAGAGAAGTACAGTGAGAATAAGAGAGAGAAGTAGAAAGAGAAAGAAATAGAAAGAGAGAAAAATAGAGAGAGAAAAGTAGAGTGAGAGAAGTAAAAAGAGGGAGTGAGAGAAGTACGAAGAGTGACAGAGAGGGAGAGTAGAAAGAGAGAGAAAGTAGAAAGAGAGAGAGAGAAAGAGAGAGAGAGAAGTAGAAAGAGAACAGAGAAAAGTAGAGTGAGGGAGAGTGCATGTGAGAGAGAGAGAGAAGTAGAGAGAGAGAGTGTGTGAGAGATGTAGAACGAGGGAGAGAAGTAGAATGGGAGAGAGAAAGAGAGAGAGAGAGAAGGAGAGATAGTAGAAAGGGCAGAGAGAGTGAGAAATAAAAGTAAAAGAGGGAGAGAGAGAGAGAGTGAAAAGTAAAAAGAGAGAGAGGGAGAGAGAGAGGGATGTAGAGAGAGAGAGAGATCGAGTGAGGTAGAAAGAGAGAGAGAGGTAGAAAGAGATAGAGAAGTGGAAAGTGACAGAGATAGAGAGAGAAAAAACTAGAAAGAGAGAGAGGGTGAAAGAGGGACAGAAAGAGAGAGAGAGAGAAGTAGAAAGAAAAAGGGAAGTAGAAAGAATGAGTAGGAGAGAGAGAGAGGGAAGTTGAAAGAGGGAGAGAGAGAGAGAAGTAGAGAGGGACAGAGAGAGAGAAAGAGCAAATAAAATAGTAGAAGAGAGAGAGAGAGAGAGAGAGAGAGAAAGAGAGAGAGAAAGAGAGAGAGGAAAGAGAGAAGTAGAGAGGGGGGAAAGTAGAGAGAGAATGAGAGAGGGTGGAGAGAGAGAGAGAGGGACAGAGAGAGAGCGAGAGAGATGTGGAAAGAGATGGAGAGAAGTAGAAAGAGAGAGAGAAAAGTAGAGAGAGAAAGAGAGAGATAGAGAGAGAATAAAAAAAGGGAGAGAGGCGAAAGAGAGAGAGCAGTAGAGAGAGTGAGAGAGTGAAGTACAAAGAGAGATAGAGAAGTAGAGAAAGAAATAGAGAAAGAGAAGTTGAAGAGAGAAGGAGAGAGAGAGATTGAAGTACAATGAGACAGCGAAGTAGAAAGAGAGTGGGAGAGAGAGAGAGACAATGAGAGAGAGAGTGAAAGAGAGAGTAAGAGTAGAAAGACCGTGTAGAGAGAGAAAGAGATAGAAAAGTAGAAAGGGAGAGAGAGAAGTAGAAAGAGAGAGAGAGAGAGAGAGAAGGAGGGAGAGAAAGAATGAGAGAGGGAAGTAGAAAAAGGAGAGAGAAGTAGAAAGAGAGAGGGAGAGAGAGAAAAAAGAAAAGAGAAAGATAAAGAGCGAGAGAGTGATAGAGAGAAAGGGAGGAGAGAGAGGGAGAGAGAAAAGTTGAAATAGAGATAGAGAAGCAAGAGAGAGAGAGAGAGAGAGAGAGAGAAAAGTGGAAAGGGAAAAAGGGAGAGAGAGAAGTAGAAAGAGAGCGAGAGATAGAGAGTGAGTGTGAAAGAGAAACGGGGAAAGAGAGAGAGAGAGAGAGAGAGGTAAAGAGAGATTGAAAGAGTAAGAGTACGAGAGAGAATTAGAGAGAGAGAAACAGAGAAGTAGAGAGAGAGAAGTGGAAAGAGAGAGAGAGAATGAAGAGAGGGGGAGAGCGAAACAGAGGGAGAAAGAGAGAAAAAGAGAGGGAGAAGTAGAAAAAGAGAGAGAGTGAGAGAGAGATGTAGAAAATGTGAGAGAGAGAAAGTGTGAGCTCACTGAATAGAGAGAGAGAGAAAAAGAGGGCTCTCTAAAGTAGAGAGTGAGAGAGAGAAGAGTGAGAGGGAGCAGTAGAGAGAGAGATGAAAAAAGAGAGAGAGAGAAAAGTTGAGAAAGAGAGGGAGAGAGAGACAAGAGGGAGGGAGAAGAGAGAGTGAGGAGAGAGGGGGGTGGAAAGTGAGAGAGCGAGAGAGCGAGAGAGCGAGAGAGGGAGAGAGAGAAAGAGAGGGAGAAGTAGAAAGAGAGGGAGAAGTAGAAAGAGAGAGAAAGAGAGGGAGAAGTAGAAACAGAGAGAGAGAGAGAGAGAGAGAGAGGGAGGGAGGGAGAATTATAGAAGGAGATAAGTAGAAAGAGATAGGGAAAGAGAGAAAGGGAGAGCTCTCTGAAGTTGTGATACAGAGAGAGTGGGAAAGGGAGAGCTCTCTGAAGTTGTGATACAAAGAGAGTGGGAAAGAGAGAGCTCTCTGAAGTAGAGGGAGAAGTGGAGAGAGAGATAAAGAGAGACAGGAGAGTGAGGGAGAAGAAGAGAGAGAGAGGGAACTAGAATGAGAGGGAGATAGGGAGAGAGGGAGAGAAGTAGAAAGAGGGAGACGGAGAGAGAGAGAGAGAAGTAGAGAGAGAGAAAAGTAGAGAGAGATAGATAAGTTAAAAGAGAGAGAGAAGTAGAAGGTGAGAGAAAGGGGGAGAGAGAGAAGTGAGAGAGAGACAGAGAAGAAAGAAAAAGTAGAAAGAGAGAGAGAGAAGTAGGAAGAGAGAGAGAATGGGAGAGAGAGAAGAGAGAGAAAGAGAAAGGGAGAGAGATAGAGAAGTAGAAAAAGAGAGATAAACATAGAAGTAGAAAGAGAGACAGAGAGAGAAGCAGAAAGGAAGAGAGAAGTAGAAAGGGGGAGAGAATGAAACTGGGTGAGGGAGAGTGAGAGTGCGAGAGAGAGAAAGGGAAGTTGAAAGAGAGAGAGAGAGGGAGAGAGAGAAGTAGAGAGAGAAGTAGAAAGAGAAAGTGAGAGAGAGAAGTAGAAAGAGAAAGTGAGAGAGAGAAGTAGAAAGAGAGAGAGAGGTAGAAAAGAGAGGGAGAGTAAAAAGAGAGAGAAGTAGAAAGAGAGAGAGAGAGGGAGAAAGAGAGAGAAAGAGAGAGAGAAATAGAAAGAGAGAGAGAGAGGGAGAAAGGGAGAAAGAGAGTGAAAGAGATATAAAGAAAAGAGAGAGAGAGAGAAGTAAAAAGGGAGAGGGAAGTAGAAAGAAAGAGAGGGAGAGAGAGAGAGAGGGAAGTCGAACGAGAGAGAGTGAGAGAGAGGGAGAAGTTCAGAAAGACATAGAGGGAGGCCGGGATGGAGTAATAGAAAGAGGAAGAGAGAGAGAGGGAATGAGCGAGAAAGAAAGAGAAGTTGAGATGGGGAAAAGTAGAGAGAGAGAATGAGAGAGCGATGAGAAAGAGATAAGTAGAAAGAGAGAAGTAGAGAGAGAAGTAGAAAGAGGAAGTGAGAGAGAGAAGTAGAAAGAGAGAGAGAGAGGCAGGAAAAGAGAGGGAGAGAGTCGATAGAGAGAGAAGTAGAATGTGAGAGAGAGAGAGAGTAGAAAGAGAGAGACAGAGAGACAAAGAGAGAGAAAGAAAGAGAGAGAGAGAGGTAGAAATAGAGAGAGAAAAAGAGAGAGAGAAAAAGGGAGAGAAAGGAGAGGGAGGTGGAAAGAATGAGAGGGAGAGGGAGAGGGAGAGAGGGAAGTTGAAAGAGAGGGAGAGACAGAGAGAAGTTGAGAAAGATGGAGAGTGAAAGAGCGAGATGGAGTAGTAGAAAGAGAGAGAGAGAGAGAGAGAGAGAGAGAATGAGCGTGAAAGTAAGAGAAGTAGAGGGGGGGAGAAGTAGAGATAGAGAATGAGAGAGAGAGGTGAAAGACAGGGAGAGAGAGCGTTGGGGAGATGTGGAAAGAGAGACAAAGAGACTAACACAGAGAGAGAGAGAGAAATAGAGAGAAGGAGAGAGAGAATAGAAAGAAAGAGAGAGGTGAGCGAGAGGGAGAAGTAGAAAGAGAGAGAAAAGTAGAGAGAGAGTTATAGAGAGAGATAGTGAGGAGAGAGAAAAAGAAAAAGGGAGAGAAAGAAAGAGAGGGGGAGTGAAGTAGAAGGAGAGAGAGGGAGTAGAAAGAGAGAGAGATGTAGAAAGTGAGGGAGAGAGAGAGAAAAGATGAAAAAGAAAGAGAGAGCGAAGAGTGGGGGAGAGAAGTAGAAAGAGAAGTGAGAAAAGTAGAAAGGGAGAGAGAAGTAGAAAGAGAGAGAGAGAGAGAGGGAGAGAGAAAAAAAGAGTGAGAGAAAGAAAGAAAGAGAGAGAGAGAGAGAGAGAGAGGGAGAGAGAGAGAGAGAGAGAAAGGGAGAGAGAGAGAGAGAGAAGTAAAAAGGGAGAGGGAAGTAGAAAGAAAGAGAGGGAGAGAGAGTGGGAAGTCGAAAGACAGAGAGTGAAAGAGAGAGAGGAATGTTGAGAAAGACAGAGAGGGAAAGTACGGGATGGAGTAGTAGAAGAGAGAGAGAGAGTGAGAGAGAGAGAGTGAGCGAGAAAGAAAGAGAGTAAAGGGGGGAGAAGTAAAGAGAGAGAATGGGAGAGGGTGGAGAGAGAGAGGGAGAGAGAGCGTGAGAGAGATGTAGAAAGAAGGACTAAGAGTAGTAGACGGAGAGAGAGAGAGAGAGGGAGATAAATAGAGAAAAAGAGAGAGAGAGAGAGAGAGAGAGAGGTGAGCAAGAGGGAGAAGTAGAAGGAGAGAGAGAAGTAGAGAGAGAGTAGTAGAGAGAGATAGCGAGGAGAGAGAACAAGAGAAAGGGAGAGAAAGAAAGAGAGGGGGAGTGAAGTAGAAGGAAACGAAGAAGTAGAAAGAGAGAGGGAGTAGAAAGAGAGAGAGAGAGAAGTAGAAAGTGGGAGAGAGGGAGAGAAAGAGAGAGAGAGAGAAGATGAGTAATAGAGAGAGAGAAAGAGACAAAGAGAGAAAGAGCGAGATGGAGTAATAGAAAGAGATAGAGAGAGAGAAAATGAGCGAGAAAGAAAGAGAAGTAGAGAGGGGGAGATGAAGAGAGAGAGAATGAGAGAACGAGGAAAGAGAGAGAAGTACAAAGAGAGAAGTAGAGAGAGAAGTAGAAAGAGAAAGTGAGAGAGAGAAGTAGGAGGAGAGAGAGAGGTAAAAAAGAGAGGGAGAGAGTCAAGAGAAGGAGAAAAGTAGAAAGTGAGAGAGAGAGAGTAGAAAGAAGGGAGAGGGAGAAAGAGAGAAAGAGAGAGAGAGAAAGAGAGAGAGAGAAAGAAAGAGAGAGAGAGAGGGAGAAAGAAAGGGAAAGAAAGGGAGAGAAAAGAGAGAGAGAGAGATGTAAAAAGGGAAATGGAAGTAGAAAGCAAGAGAGCTAGAGAGAGAGAGTGAGGAAGTTGAAAGAGAGAGAGAGAGAGAGAGAGAGTGAAGTTGAGAAAGACAGAGAGAGAAAGAGGGAGACGGAGTAGTTGAAAGAGAGAGAGAGAGAGAGAGAGAGAGAGAGTGAACGAGAAAGTAAGAAAAGTAGAGAGGGGGAGAAGAGATGTGGATAGAGTCAAAGAGTAGTAGACAGAGAGAGAGAGAAATAGAGAGAAAGAGAGAGAGAATAGAAAGAGAGAGAGAGGTGAGCGAGAGGGAGAAGTAGAAAGAGAGAGAGAAGTAGAGAGAGATAGCGAGGAGGGAGAAAAAGTGAAGGGGAGAGAAAGAAAGAAAGGGAGTGAAGTAGAAGCAAACGGAGAAGTAGAAAGAGAGAGGGAGTAGAAAAGAGAGAGAGAGAGAGGGAGAGAGAGAAGATGAAAAAGAAAGAGTGAGCAAAGAGTGAGAGAGAAGTAGAAAGAGAAGTGAGAAAAGTAGAAAGAGTGAGAGTGCACGTGAGAGAGAGAGAAGTAGAGAGAGAGAGAAGTGGAAGGAAAGAGAGAGAGAGAGAGAGAAGTAGAAAGAGAAAGAGGGAGAGATCAAGAGAAGTAGAAAGAGAGAAAGAGAGAGAGAACGAGAGAGAGAAAAAGGGAGAGAGAGAAGTGGAATGGGCGAGAAAGGGGAGAGAGAGAGAGAGAAATAAAAAGAAAGAGAGAGATTGAAATAGAGAGAGAGAGAGAGAGAAGGAGAGAAAGTAGAAAGGGAGAGAGAGTGAGGAATAAAATTAAAAGAGAGAGAGAAAGTAAAAAGTAAAAAGGGAGAGAGGCAGGGAGAGAGAAAGAAGTGGATAGAGAGGGGGAGAGAGAAGTAGAGAGAGAAAAGAGAGAGAGAGAGAGGGAAGTAGAAAGAAATAGAGAGAGAGAAGTGGAAAGTGGCAGAGAGAGAGAGAAAAGTAGAAAGATAGGGGGAGAAAGAGAGAGAGAGATAGAGAAGTAGAAAGAGAAAGGGAAGTAGAGAGAATGAGTGAGAGATAGATAGGGAAGTGGAAAGAGGGAGAGAGAGAGATGTAGAGAGAGACAGAGAGAGAGAAAGAGCGAGATAGAGTAGTAGAGAGAGAGAGAGAGAAAGAGTGAGAGAGAGAAAGAGAGAGAGAGAAGAGAGAAGTAGAGGGGGGAAAAGTAGAGAGAATGAGAGAGGTTGGAGAGAGAGAGAGGGACAGAGAGGGAGAGAGCGAGAGAGATGTGGAAAGAGAGACAGAGAGAAGTAGAAAGAGAGAGAGAGAAGTAGGGAGAGAAAGAGAGAGATAAAGAGAGATAGAGAGAGAATAAAAAGGGGAGAGAGAGGTGAGAGAGAGCGAGCAGTAGAGAGAGAGTGAAGTACAAAGAGAGAGAGAGAGAAGTAGAGAGAGAAAGAGAGAAAGAGAAGTAGAAGAGAGAAAGAGAGAGAATAAAAGAGAGAGTAAAGTAGAATGAGACAGCGAAGTAGAAAGAGAGTTGGGGAGAGAGAAGCAGGAAGAGAGAGAGAGAGACAAAAAGAGAGAGAAAGAGAGAGAGAGAGTGAAAGTAGGAAGACCATGTAGAGAGGGAAAGAGAGTAAGAGATAGAGAAGTAGAAATAGAGAAAGAGAGAGAAGTAGAAAGAGAGAGAGAGTGAGAGAGAGAGAGAGGGAGGGATAGAAAGAATGAGAGAGGGAAGTTGAAAAAGGGAGAGAGAAGTAGAAAGAGAAAGTGAGAGAAAAAAAAAAAAAGAGAGAGAGGGAGGAGAGAGAGGGAGAGAGAAAAGTAGAAAGAGAGAGTGAGGGAGAGAGAGAGAGAGATAGCAGTAAAAAGAGAGGGAGAGAGAGAAAGAGAGAGATAGAGAGAAAACATGGAAAGAGAACAACGGAGAGAGAGAGGTAGAAAGAGAGAGAGATTGAGAGAGAGACAAAGAGAAAGAGAGAAAGAGAGAGAGAAATGGAGAGATAGAGAGAGAGAGAGGTAGAGAGAGATAGAAAGAGAAAGAGTATGAGAGAGAGAATTAGAGAGAGAAAAACATAGAAGTAGAGGGAGAGAAGTAGAAAGAGAGAGAGAGAGAGAGAGAGAGAGAGAGAAAGAAGAGAGGGAGAGTGAGAGACAGAGGGAGAAAGAGAGAAACAGAGTGTGAGAAGTAGAAAAGAGAGAGAGTGGGAGAGAGATGTAGAAAAAGTGAGAGAGAGAAAGTGAGTGCTCATTGAAGTTGAAAGAGAGAAAAAGAGAGCTCTCTAAAGTGGAGAGCGAGAGAGAGAAGAGAGAGAGGGAGCAGTACAGAGAGAAATGAAAAAAAAAGAAGAGAGAGAGAGAGAGAGAGAGAGAGAGAGAGAGAGAGAGACGAGAGAGTGAGGAGAGAGGGGTACGGGAGAGAGAGAGAGGGAGAGAGAGAGAGAAAGAGAGGGAGAAGTAGAAAGAGAGGGAGAAGTAGAAAGAGAGAGAGAGAGAGAGAGAGAGAGAGAGAGAGAGAGAGAAAGAAAGAGAGAGAGAGAGAGAGAGGGAGGGAGGGAGGGAGGGAGAATTATAAAGGGAGAGAAGTAGAAAGAGATAGGGAGAGAGTGAAAGAGAGAGCTTTCTGAAGTTGTGAGACAGAGAGAGTGGGAAAGAGGGAGCTCTCGGAAGTAGAGTGAGAAGTGGAGAGAGAGAGATAAAGAGAGATAGGAGAGTGAGGGAGAAGGAGAGAGAGAGAGAGAGAGAGAGGAATGTATAAAAGAGAGAGAGTAAAGAGAGAGAAGTAGAAAGAGAGAGAGATGGAAGTAGAGAGAGAAAAGTAGAGAGAGATAGAGAAGTTAGAAGAGAGAGAGAGAAGTAAAGAGAGAGAGAGAAGTAGAAGGTGAGAGAAAGAGGGAGAGAGAGAGAGAGACAGAGAAGAGAGACAGAGAAGAGAGAGAGAAGTAGAAAGAGAGAGGGAGAAGTAGGAAGAGAGAGAGAAAGAGAAAGGGGAGAGAAGAGAGAGATAGAGAAGTAGAAAGAGAGAGAGAGAGAGAAATAGAAAAAGGGAGAGAGTGTAGAAAGGGAGAGAGAAAAGTTGAAAGGGAGAGAGAGTAGAAAGGGAGAGAGAAAAGTTGAAAGGGAGAGAGAAGTAGAAAGGAGAGAGAGAAAGAAACTGGGAGAGGGAGAGTGAGAGTGAGAGAGAGAGAAAGGGAAGTTGAAAGAGAGAGAGAGAGGAGAGGGAGAGAGTGAAGTAGAAAGAGAAAGTGAGAGAGAGAAGTATAAAGAGAGAGAGAGAGAGGTAAAAAAGAGAGGGAGAGAGTAGAAAGTGAGAGAAGTTGAAAGTGAGAGAGAGAGTGTAGAAAGTGAGAGAGAGAGGGAGAAAAAGAGAGAAAGAGGGAGAAAGAGAGAAAGAGGGTGAAAGAGAGAGAGAATGAAAAAGAGAGAGAGCGAGAGGTAAAAGGGGGAGGGAATTTGAAAGAAAGAGAGGGAGAGAGAGAGAGAGAGGAAAGTTGAATGAGCGAGAGTGAGACAGAGTGAGAAAGAGCGAGATGGAGTAATAGAAAGAGAAAGAGAGAGAGAGAGAGAGAATGAGCGAGAAAGAAAGAGAAGTAGAGTGGGGGAGAAGTAGAGAGAGAATGAGAGAGCGAGGAGAGAGAGGGAGAGAGAGCGTGAGAGAGATGGGGAAAGAGAGAAAAAGAGTAGTAGTAGAGAGAGAAAAAGAGAGAAAAGAGAGAGAATAGAAAAGAGAGAGAGAGGTGAGTGAGAGGGAGAAGTAGAATGAGAGTGAGAGAGAAAGAGAAGTAGAGAGAGTAATACAGAGAGATAACGAGGAGTGAGAAAAAGAGAAAGGGAGAGAAAGAAAGAGAGGGGGAGTGAAGTAGAAGGAAAGGGAGAAGTAGAAAGAGAGAGGGAGTAGAAAGAGAGAGAGAGAGAAGTAGAAAGTGAGAGAGAGAGAGAGAGAAAGAGAGAGAGAGAGCGAAGAGTGAGAGAGAGAAGTAGAAAGAGAAGTTAGAAAAGTAGAAAGAGAGAGAATGCATGAGAGAGAGAAGTAGAGAGAGTGAGAGAAGTAGAAAGAGAGAGAGAGAGAAGTAGAAAGAGAAAGAGGTAGAGAGCGAGCAGTAGAAAGGGAGAGAAAGAGAGAGAGAATGAGTGAGAGAGAGGGAGAGAGAGAAGCGGGAAGGGCGAGAAACGGAGAGAGAGAAATAAAAAGAAAGAGAGAGAATGGGATAGAGAGGGATAGAGAAAGAGAGAGAAGGAGAGAAAGTTGAGAGGGAGAGAGAGTGAGAAATAAAAGTAAAAGAGAGAGAGAGAGTGAAAAGTAGAAAGAGGGAGAGAGAGGGAGAGAGAATGAGAAGTAGAATGACAGAACGGGGGAAAGAGACAGAGTGAGAAGTATAGAGAGAGAAAGAGAGAGAGAGAGAGAGAGAGAGAGTGAAGTAGAAGGAGAGAGAGTAGGAAAAGAAGAGAGGGAGAAAGTGAGGGAATTAGAGAGAGAGGTAGAAAGAGAAGACAGTTAGGGAGGGAGAAAGAGAGAGAGTTGGAGAGAGAGATACAGAGAGGGAAGGTGAAAGCGGGGGAGAAGTAGAGAGTGTGAGAGAGAGTGAGAAGTAGAGAGAAAGGGAGAGAAGTAGAAAGAGAGAAAGGAAAAGTAGAAAGAGAGGAAGATTAGAGAGAGAGAAACAAAGAGAGAGAGAAGTTTAAAGAGAGAGAAAGTGAAGTAGAGAGAGAGAGAGAACTAAAAAGGGAGAGACAGACAGAGTGTGCGAGAGAAAGAGAGAGAGATAGAGATAGAGAGAGGGAAATTAGAAAGAGATAAAGGGAGAGAAAGAGAGAAGTTGAAAGAAAGAGACAGCGAGGGAGAGAGGAAGAGAGAGAGATAAGTAGAGAGATTGAGAGATAAAAGTAGAAAGAGAAAGAAAGAGATAAAAGTAGAAAGTGAGAAAGGTAGAAGTAGAGAGCGAGAGAGAGAGAGAGAGAAGTGGGGATTGAGAGAGTGTAGAAAGAGGTAGAGAGAGAGAGAGAGAGAAGTAGAAAGGGGAGAGAGAGAGAGCAAGAAATAACTAGAAAGAGTGTGAGAGAGGGAAGTAGAACGAGTGCAAGAGAGAGAAAGATAGAGAAGTAGAATGAGAGAAGTAGAAAGAGAGAGAGAGAGAGAAAAGAGAGAGACTGAAGTAGAAAGTGATAGAGGAGAGAGAATGTGAGAGAGGTAGAGAGACAGAGAGAGAGAGAAAAGTTAAAAGTGAGAGGAAGAGGAGAGAGAGAAAAACTAGAAAGAGAGAGAAGAAAGAGAGAAGTAGAATGAGGGAGAGAGAGAGAGAAAGAAAAGCAGAGAGAGAGAAGTAAAAAGTGTGAAAAAGGGAGAGAGAAGTAGAATGAGAAAGAGAGAGGGAGAGAGGAGAAAAAGAGAGAATTAGAAGAGAAAGGGAGAGAGATAGAGAGAAGTTGAAAGCGAGAGAGAGAGAGGGAAATGGAGGGAAAGAGTAGAAAGAGAATTAGAGAGGGAAAGAGAGAGAGAGAAGTAAAAAGAGGGAGAGAGAAGTAAAAACAGAGTGACAGAGAGAGGGAGAGTGAGAGAGAGAAGTAGAAAGAGAGAGAGAGGGAGAGATAAAGAAGTAAATAGGAGGGAGAGACAGAGAGAAGTAGAGAGAGAGAATGAAGAGAGAGAGAAGTAGAGAGAGAGGTAGAAAGAGAGAGAGAGTAGAAAGAGAGAGGGGGAGAATGGGATAGAGAGAAAGAAAGAGAAAGAGTGAGAGAGAGAGAGAGAAAGAGAGAGAGAGAAGTAGAAAGAGAAAGGGAAGTAGAAAGAGGGAGAGAGAGAAGTAGAGAGAGATAGAGAGAGTGAAAGTTTTAGATAGGGTAGTAGAAAAAGTGAGAAAAAGAGAGAGAGAAAGAAAAGTAGAGGGGGAGAAGTTGAGGGAGAATGAGAGAGGGAGGAGAGTGAGAGAGAGTGAGAGAGATGTGGAAGGAGAGACAGAGAGAAGTATAGAGAGAGAGGAAGTACAGAGAGAAAGAGAGTATAGAAAGAGAGAGAGAGAGAGGTGAGAAGGAGAGCAGTAGAGAGAGAGAAGTAGAAAGAGAGAGAAGTTGAGTGGGAATGAGAGAAAGAGAGGGAGAGAGAGAAAGAGAGAGAGTAGTGGAGAGAGAGAAAGAAAGAGAGAGAGTGAAGTAGAAAGAGACAGAGAAGTATAAAGAGAGTGAGAGAGAGAGAGAGAGGTAGGAAGGGAGAGAGAGAGAGAGAGAAAGAGAGTGAGAGTAGAAAGACATTTAGAGATAGAAAGAGTGATAAAGAGATAGAAAATTAGAAACGAAGGGAGAGAGAAGTAGAAAGAGAGAAAGAGTGAGAAGTAAAAAGAGAGAGAGAGAGAGAGAGAGAAAAAAAAGAAAGTAGAGAGAGCAGTAGAGAGCGAGAGAGAGATAAAGAGAGATAAATAGAGAGATGAGAGAGAGGGAGAGAGAAAAGTAGAAAGAGAGAGAGAGAAGTAGAAAGGAGAAAGAGAGAGAGAGAGAGAGAGAGAGAGCAGTAAAAGGAGAAAGGGAGGGAGTGAGAGAAAGGGAGAGAGATAGAGAGAGTAGAAAGAGAGAAAGAGAGAGAGAAGTAGAGCGAGAGAGAGACAGAGAAAGAGAGAAGTATAAAGGGAGAGAGAGAGGAAGAGAGAGAGGTAGAGAGAGATAGAGAGAGAGTGAAGTAGAGATAGATAGAGAAAGAGTGTGGGAGAGAGGGGAGTAGAGAGAGAAATTAAAAGGGAGAGAGAGAAGTAGAAAGGGAGAGAATGATAGAGAGAGAGAATAAGAGAGTAGAGAGAGAGATAGAGAGCGAGAGAGAGATAGAGAGAATTGTAGCAAAACAGAGGGCGAAGTAGAAAAAAGAGACAAAGAGAGCAGTAGAAAGAGGAAGAGAGAGAAAGAGAGAGAAAGTCGAAAGTGAGAAAGAGAGAGAGAAGTAGAGAAAGTTAGAGAGACAAAGAGAGAGAAAGTAGGGAGAGAAAAGCAGAAAGAGAGAGGAAAAGAGAGAAAGAGAGAGGAAAAGAGAGAAAGAGAGAGAGAGAGAGAGAGAGAGAGAGAGAGAGAGAGAGAGAGAGAGAGAGAGAGAGAGAGAGGGAGAGAGGGACAGAGCGAGAGAGAGAGAGAGAGATAAAAAGAGAGGGAGAAGTTGAAAGAGAGAGAAATAGAGAGAGTGAGGGAGAGAGAAGTAGAAAAAGAGAGAGAGAAAGAGAGCTCACTGAAGTAAAAAGAGTGAGAGAGAGAAGTGAGTGAGAAGTAGAAAGAGAGTAAGAGAGAAAGAGAGAGCTCTCTGAAGTAGAGAGTGAGAGAGAGAGAGAGAGGGGTAGAAGTAGAGAGAGAGAGAATTTGAAAGTGAGAGAGAGCGAGGGAAAGAGAAGCCAAAAAAGAGAGAGAGAGAAGTAGAAAGAGAGAGAGAGAGAGAGAGAGAGAGAGAGAGAGAGAGAGAGAGAGAGAGAAGGGGGGAGAGAGAGAGTAAGAGATATCTCAGTGAAGTAGAAAGAGATAGAGAGAGTGAGAAAAGAGAGAGAGAGAGAATTGGGCAGAGAGGAAAAAGAGAGAGAGAGAAGTAGAAGGAGAGAGAAAGAGACGAGTGTGAGAGGGAAGTAGTATGAGAGAGAGAAGTACAGAGAGAATAAGGGAGAGAAGTAGAAAGAGAAAGAAATAGAGAGAGAGAAAAATAGAGAGAGAAGTTAAAAGAGAGAGAAAAAAGTAGAGTGAGAGAAGTAAAAAGAGGGAGTGAGAGAAGTACGAAGAGAGAGAGAGAGTGTAGAAAGAGAGAGAAAGTAGAAAGAGAGAGGGAAGAGAAAGAGAGAGAAGTAGAAAGAGAACAGAGAAAAGTAGAGTGGGGGAGAGTGCATGTGAGAGAGAGAGAAGTAGAGAGAGAGTGTGTGAGAGATGTAGAAAGAGGGAGAGAAGTAGAATGGGAGAGAGAAAGAGGGAGAGAGAGAAGGAGAGATAGTAGAAAGGGCAGAGAGAGTGAGAAATAAAAGTAAGAGAGAGAGAGAGAGTTAAATGTAAAAAGAGAGAGAGGCAGGGAGAGAGAAAGAAGTGGATAGAGAGGGAGAGAGTGAAGTAGAGAGAGAAAAGAGAGAGAGAGAGAGAGGGAAGTATAGAGATAGAGAGAGAGAGATCGAGTGAGGTAGAAAGAGAAGTAGAAAGAGAGAGAGAAGTGGAAAGTGACAGAGAGAGAGAAAAGTAAAAAGAGAGAGAGAGGGAGAAAGAGAGACAGAAAGAAAGAAAGAAAGAGAAAGAGAGAGAAAATGAGAGAGTGAGAGAGAAAGAGGGAGAGAGAGAGAAGTGGAAAGGGCGAGAAAGGGAGAGAGAGAGAGAGAAGGGAGAGAGAGAGAGAGAGAGAAATAAAAAGAAAGAGAGAGAACAAGATAGAGAGAGAAAGAGAGAGAGAGAAGAGAAAGTAGAAAGGGAGAGAGAGTGGGAAATAAAAGTAAAAGAGAGAGAGAAAGTGTAAAAAAGAGAGAGAGGCATGGAGAGAGATGGAAGTGGATAGAGAGGGAGAGAGAGAAGTAAAGTGAGAAAAGAGAGAAAGAGAGAGAGGGAAGTACAAAGAGAGAGAGAGAGAGAGAGAGAGAGAGAGAGAGAGAGAGAGAGAGAGATCGAGTGCAGTAGAAAGAGAGAGAAGTAGAAAGAGGGAGAGAAGTGCAAAGTGACAGAGAGAGAGAGAGAGAAAATTAAAAAGAGAGAGGGAAAAAGAGAGAGAGAAAGAAAGAGAGAGAGATAGAGAAGTAGAAAGAGAAAGGGAAGTAGAAAGAATGAGTGGGAGAGAGAGAGAGGGAAGTGGAAAGAGGGAGAGAGAAAGAGAAGTAGAAAGGGACAGAGAGAGAGAAAGAGCGAAATAGAATAGTAGAGAGAGAGAGAGAGAGAAAAGAGAGAAGTAGAGAGGGGGGAAAGTAGAGAGAGAATGAGAGAGGGTGGAGAGAGAGAGAGAGGGACAGAGAGTGAGAGCGAGAGAGATGTGGAAGGAGAGATGGAGATAAGTAGAAAGAGAGAGAGAAAGGGAGAGATAGAGAAGGAATAAAAAGAGGGAGAGAGAGGTGAAAGAGAGAGAGTAGTAGAGAGAGAGAGAGTAAAGTACATAGAGAGATAGGGAAGTAGAGAGAGAAAGAGAGAAAGAGAAGTTGAAGAGAGAAAGAGAGAGGAAGAGAGAGAGAGAGTGAAGTAGAATGAGACATCGAAGTAGAAAGAGAGTGGAGAGAGACAAAGAGAGAGACAAAGAGAGAGAGAGTGAAAGAGAGAGTAAGAGTAGAAAGACCATGTAGAGAGAGAAAGAGAGAGAGAAAGAGATAGAAAA
>JAMYWD010000116.1:0-13000 GCA_028583415.1 Protea cynaroides
TGAGTCTGTATCAGGGACAGATGATTGTAGACGCATATCAATAGCGTTATGAAGAACTATTTTTCTTTGCTCCCTCTAGCATGCAGGAGGAAAATACCAAAATCCAAAGGTTCATCATGAGACTTAGGGGAAGCATCTATGAGTATGTATTGGGACTGGAAAAGAAGATTTATAATGAAGCTGTACAGTTTGCTCGAGTACTGTAATCGAGCCAGAGGGAAAGTTATTTTGCTCAAAATAGAGGTATTAAAAGGCCCAATGAAAACTCATACAACAGAGGGAAATCAAAGACATTTAAACCCTTCCGTACTCAAGGCTTCAATGCTACAGCCAAGACTACTCCGACAGCCCAACCTCAACAGAAGCAAAGTAATGCTGGAGTAAAATGCTACAATTGCGATCAAGTAGGACTGTCACACCCCAATTTGGAACCAACCAGAATGGTGTGATGAACCGTCTATGGACCAACGGTTCAACCAGGACCTCGTATAAGCCATGTCTATTTGATTAAACTAGATACAACCATAACCATAATCAGAGTAAATAAACAATAGCGGAAGTCTTTAATATAAATGAACTGAGTATCTAACAGTGATAACATAATTAATTATCTAATTATCTCCAAATGACTAAAGACATAAAATAAAATAAAATAAATAAATCAATTACATCTTTTGATAAACCAACAACTAAATTTAATGGAAAACACATGAGTTGCACTCGCACGATGAATCATGCAACTCCACCATAGCTTCCACATCCATAGCAGCAACATGTTCGTACATTGGTGCATCCATAAAATCTTCCACAGTAGGACCTACATCATCAAATAATATATTTGATGTCAAAAGGGTGAGCATATATCATGGCTCAGTGAGCAAACAAAACAATGCAACAAACATATGCATGCAAATTCATATCTTTTGTCTGGTTTACAAGTTTACAATGTACAATAGAAAGGATTGGTAGCCGCTGCACCTCTATACACGAGTGTGTGAAGCTGTCCATTGGATCAAACACCATTGCCGTCCCATATGCACCCATCATGGAATAGAGATAGAGCTAAAGTGCCCGGATCAAACACCGCATAACACTTCCCCTGATGCCCTACCCATACCAACACATAAGCTCCTATTGGCGAGGTCTTGCAAACTAGGCTCGCAACTAACCAATCCTAATATCAAACAGTGTATCTAAGGCCTCACCCCAGCATCCCTCAATACGTCCATAGAGATAGAGCTAAGGCCCCTCGACAGAGTCAGAGACTACACAGTCCGAGACCACCTCCCCTGATGCTCTACAATGTAATAGTTCTACTAAGGTAATGGCGATATGACGATGTCAGTGGGTAAAACTTGGTAGAGATAGAGCTAGAGTCTAGTGACCAAGATGAACCATAGTGTCAGGTCCTCCCCTGATGCTCCACTCGCATCAAGCATACTAACCACACACATACATTCACATGCCTATTCCTAACATCATCATCATCATCATCATGTTATAAATATACAAAATATGCATGAACAGTAATAACATGAATATTGGATGACATGTGAAATGCGCATTACAAGCATACAAACATAGAATCATTCACGGCATTGGACTCAATAAATAAAACAGTTTATTATTAGCCAATTAATTTAGGTCTTGTTCCCTCACCTTTGGTCGATGGTAGTTTCTCGTTCAAGCTTTTTAAATCACTTTTAGACCACTTGGAAACCTAACAAATTTATAGATTTAAGTTAGAGTTTATTTGCAGCAATTTAGACTTCCAAAAACTGAGTGGTCGCAGGTGTGGCTGCACCTGTGGTCTCAGTTTCTGCGACCACACAGCAAGGTATGGTCACATATCATGCAACCACACATGTGACCACACCCTCCCTGAATTTTCCCAGAGGGCATGTGGTCGGTTATGTGGGTCTCGTGTGGTCGCATATCCTGTGACCACACATGCAACCACACCCTCCCTGGAACTTCCCGAGGGTGTGTGGTCGATTATGTGTGTCTCGTGTGGTCGCATATCATGCGACCACACATGCGGCCACATATGCGATGGTCGACTTTTCACTCCCAACTCAATTCCTTCATGTTTTGATTCCTTGGTTTATCATCATGATCCTTACTATGATTGTTCTATGGCTTAAAATTCATATTTACACAATCCATCATCCTAATAGTTCCCTCCATGGATCTCTTAGAATTTGTCCATGGTTTAATGATTGGGGTTTCACTTTAAATCATTATCTCCTCCATGATCTATTCTAGGTATTCAACAGATGTGGGGGATGGTTTCATACCTTATACTTGTTGAAGATTCAGAGTTCTCTCTAAATTTCCTTCTCCTAGTCTTCCTCTTCAATTCTCCTTCTATTCCTCCTCTTTTCTTTCTCTCTCTTTCAGTTTGAGTTCTAAAAGGATGAAAGAAGCTAAGGGATGTCCTATATATAGAGGAAAACCTTCCATATAGAGTCCTACTTAGATTAGGAAAGAACCCTCTTCGGATTAGGAAGGTTTCCTAATTACGGAGTCTGTCTGAGTTCGTGTGGTCGCAGGTGTGGTCGTAGAACCCGTCGACCACACAGTTAAAAACTGCGACCACACGTCCCAGACTTTTGTGGTCGCTTTAATCTGAGGTATGGTCGACCACACCTGTTTAGGTATGCGACCACACACTCCTTAATAGGTGATTTTGGGTTCAATTTCATACCTAGCCTTGTGGTTTTTTCACGCACTTGGTCCGCTTGGCCCGACCATGATAGGAAGACCTGATACAAGGTGGTAAGACCGGTTAGTACGATACAGGTTTTACAACTCCCCGCCCCCCTCTTATTATAAATTACATCCTCAAAATTTGCACATACCTTCTGAGTCAAAAAGGTGAGGATATTGTTTTCGCATAGCATTCTCTTCTTCCCATGTGATCTCTTCTACATCTTGGCTCCTCCAAGTAACCTTAACATAATAAATGTCATGATTGCGTAGACGTTAAACCTTCTGGCTGGTAATTTCAGTTGGTGCTACTTTGAATGTCAAATCATCAGTTAGATCCGATGGATCCGCTGTTATCACGTGTGTTGGATCTCTGATGTACTTCTTCAGTAATGAGATATGAAATACATCATGCGCACTTGACATAGATGGGGGTAATGCTAACTGATACGCCACTTTCTCACATTTAGCTAGAATTTCATATGGCCCGACATATCTCAGACTTAGCTTCCCTTTCTGTCCGAATTGTTTTAAGCCTCGCATAGGTGATATTTTCAGGAATACCTTATCACCTACGACGAATTCAAGGTCTCGACGTCGATTATCTGCATACTGTTTCTGACGGTTCTGAGCTGTTCTAACTCTTTCCCTGATAATGTCGACTACTCGACAAGTCTCTTCAACAAACTCTGGTCTCACAATACTCCATTCTCCAACTTCATTCCAAAACAAAGGAGTTCGACACTTCCTACCATACAGTGCTTCATAGGGTGACAACTGTATAGTAGCCTGATAGTTGTTGTTATAGGCGAACTCAATCAATGGTAGTTTCTCATCCCATGATCCTTTGAAATCAATGACACAAGCTCGAATCACGTGTTCTAAAATCTGAATAGTATGCTCCGACTGTCCGTCTGTCTGAGGATGGAACATAGTATTAAACTTTAAAGTTGTACCCATAACCTTCTGTAATCCTTCCCAAAATTTTGAGGTAAAGCGTAGGTCTCTATCAGACACAATGCTTTCAGGTACACTATGTAATCTGACAATATTATCCACATATAGCTTGGTCAACCTCTCTAGGGTATACTGAGGTCGTATAGCTATGAAACGAGTTGTCTTAGTCAAATGATCCACAATCACCCAGACCGCATCAACTACTCTGGGAGTCAATGGTAATCCGGTGACGAAGTCTATAGTGATGCAGTCCCATTTCCATGCTGATTCTGGTAGTGGCTGCAACAATCCTACAGGTCTTTGCCTTTCAACCTTTACCCTCTGACAATTTAGGCATTGAGACACAAATTTAGCTACATCCGCCTTCATTCCTCTCTAGCAATATAGCTTCTTCAGATCATGATACATCTTCATACTTCCAGGATGTACCAAATAAGCAGTGGTGTAAGCTTCTTTCATTAGTTTGTGTCTAATATCCAAGTCTTCATTTTCAGGAACACATACTCTTCCTTTGTATTTTAGTACCTTTTCAACATCCAAGGTGAACTTAGGAGTAGTCCTACCTTTTCCGATGTCTTCTTGCACCGTTCTCAGATAAAGGTCTAATTTAATAACGGCTTTTACTTTTTCTATTAGATCAGGTACAATCTTCAATGTGGCAAACATATTTGAAAACCAATGAATAAACCCTTGGTAGGTTGATCCATCTGGTATATCTATCATGAACTACTCATTACCATAATTGAATACTTCTCCTGTAACACACATTGCCGCAGTCGTGTTAACTTCTCCCTGGGATTTTGTCATTGTTTATCTTCTTAGCGCATCAGCAACTACATTAGCTTTTCCTGGATGATACTGAATATCGCAATCATAATCCTTCAATAATTCCAGCCATCTTCTTTGTCTCATGTTCAACTCCTTCTGATTGAAAAGATAAGTAAGACTCTTATGATCTGATTTAATCTGAAATTTCTCCCCATACAAATAATGTCTCCATATCTTAACAGCATGTACTACTGCTACTAATTCTGAGTCATGAGTAGGATAGTTCTACTCATGCGTCTTCAGTTGTCTTGAGGCATATGCAATTACTTGTTCTCCTTGCATAAGTACACATCCTAAACCCAACCCAGACGCATCAGTGTACAAGGTAAATGGTTGTCCTGGGATCGAAATAGTCAAGATGGGAGCTGATATCAATCTAGCCTTCAATGTTTGAAAACCCTCCTCACATTTGTCGGTCCACACAAACTTTTCTCCTTTCTTAGTCGAACTGGTGAGAGGTACGGTGATTCTAGAGTAATCTTCCACGAATCATCGATAATAACCAGCTAAACCTAGGAAACTTCTGATTTCTGCAACATTCTTAGGTGCTTCCCATTTCATAATGGCTTCAATCTTGCTAGGATCCACTTTAATTCCTTCAGTGGATACAACATGGCCTAAGAAAGCGACTTCATTTAGCCAAAACTCACACTTTGTAAATTTGGCATAAATCTTCTCTTTTCTTAGTCGTTGTAGAGCGGCTCTTAGATTTGTGTCATGAGTTTCTTTGTCCTTGGAGTAGACTAATATGTCGTTAATAAACACAATGACTGATGTATCCAACATATCATGAAATACCCGATTCATGAGTTCCATAAAAGTTGCAGGTGCGTTGGTTAATCCAAAAGACATGACTAAAAATTCATAATGTCCATATCTTGTTCTAAATGTTGTCTTCGGAATATCACCTTCCTTATTCTTCAAATGATGGTATCCTGACCGAAGATCAATTTTGGAGAACACTTTGGCACCTTGCAACTGATCGAACAAGTCATCGATCCGAGGCAACGAGTATCGATTCTTGACTGTAAACTTATTCAATTCTCGATAGTCTATACACAGTCGAACGCTACCGTCCTTCTTTTTCACAAACAATATCGGTGCTCCCCATGATGATATGTTGGGTCTGATATAACCTTTGTCTAGTAATTCCTGTAATTGTACCTTCAATTCCTTCAATTCAGTAGGAGCCATTCGATAGGGTGCTTTAGATACTGGTGCGGCTCCGGGTATAAGATCTATAAGGAACTCTATCGCTCGGTCGGGTGGTAGTCCTAGTAGTTCCTCAGGAAATACATCCGAAAAGTCACGCACAACATCAATATCCTCCATTCATGGTGAGATCGACCACGGATACTAGATACCCAATTCCCCCTTTCTCGAGGCATTTTCTAGCCTTTAATGCAGAGAGAATGAGTTTTCATTTACGGGAAAGTTTGGTTCCCACAAAACTAAACTCTGCTCCTTCCTTTTCTTTAAATGTCAATTTCTTTTCTGCACATAATAGGTTTGCAAAGTGCCGAGTTAATCAATCCATTCCCAAGATAACGTCAAAGTCTATCATCTCGAGTTGAATTAAGGTTGCATCCAAAATCTTTTCGCCGATAAAAACTGGACATGGTCCATAACTTTTTTCTAGTTCCACTTCTAATCCCATAGGTGAACATACCAACAATTTGTAGTCTAAAGGTCTGAGGGATAGATTTAGCTTCTTTCTAAATGACACAGATATAAAAGAATGAGTAGCTCAAGAATTAAAGAGTACTCTGGAAGGTATGCCATTAATAGGTACGATACCTATGATTTGATTTAATTTAGTCTACATGCTCACACAAGGTAATACAAAATGAAAGGTTTAGGTCATACCTGTGACCACATCAAGCGATGCGGCAGCATCCTCAGAGGTAACTACATAAACCTTTCCTTGTTGTAGCTACTTCCTGGGCTTAGGATACTCCCTTGAATAATGTCCTATTTGATTACAGTTAAAGCATTTTACTCCCTTACTACTTTGCTTCTGTTGAGGTTGGACTGTTGGAGTAGTCTTGGCTACAGCATTGAAGCCTTGAGTACGGAAGGGTTTAAATGTCTTTGTGTTCCCTCCGTTATATGAATTTCCATTAGACCTTTTGATACCTCTGTTATGAGCAAAATAACTTTCCCTCTGGCTCGATTCCAGTACTCGAGCAATTTGTACCGCTTCATTATAAATCTTCTTTTCCAGTCCCAATACATGCTCACGGATACTTCCCCTAAGTCCCATGACGAACCTTCGGGTTTTGGTATTTTCCTCCTGCATGCTAGAGGGAGCAAAGAAAAATAGCTCTTCATAACACTGTTGATACGCATCCACAGTCATTTGTCCCTGATACAGACTCAGAAACTCTCTTTCCATCGCATCTCTGAAACTTCTGGGAAAATACTTCTCGAAGAATGCTTCTTTATAGATAGCCCAGGTCAATTGGACGTGCTTCGTTAACAAATGACTTCGAGTAGACTTCCACCAATGGTGTGCATCGCTCTTCAGCATAAGTGTGGCACATAGCACTTTTTCCTCTTCATTTACAGTCATCATCATGAAGTTCTTTTCCATCTCATTGATCCAGTGAGCTGGCCACAAAGGATCTGCTGGCTTACCATTAAATTTCTTAGGCTTCATCTTTAGGAAACGCTCGATCAGTCGAGAATGGTCCAACTGATACTGAGCATATGCTCCATATATAAGCGGTTGATACTGGTAATTGCCTTGGTTGTATATGCTTTGAGCTACTTCAGGGTTTTGTACTTGAGCTATTACAAATGGCGTTTGAGGTGCTTGAGGTACCGTGTTATTCATAGTCGATGCTTGGGGCACGGTGTTGCTACACCTTGGTACGGTACTAGCCTGTCTCGCTGGTAAAGGTGTAGTGTTTGCAGCTGGGAAAGTCATTCTCATAGCAGCTTGCATGTTGGTTTGCACTTGCTGTATTTGCTGCAACTGTTGTGCTAGATTCATCACCACAGTAGCCAAATCTGTAGGTGGGACTGGAAAGTTTGTAGGGTTAGCCTGGTCGTTGACTCCTAGCAGTACCACATTTTGATTCTCCTGTACCTCAGGGTTTTCATGGCCATTTTCCTCCATAGGTGGTGGTAGTGGAATTGGGTTACGTCCTCTCCTGGTTATTCTTCGCCCAGCCATTTCCTATTTTTGGCAGAGGTAGTGTCTGAAAGTCAAAGAACATATGAGGCAATCATAATATATGTCATTCTCATGTCAAAATCCAAATAAACAAGGTAAAATTTCAATCCTTAAAGTCATTCAGTCAAAACAGAGTATTTTTCATCATGTGGTCGATGGAGGGGTCGCAGTATATGCGCCACAAGGTATGCGACCACACAAACCCTGTCAGCTCACCGAGAGCCTGTGGTCGATCGTGTGGTCGCACTATATGCGAACACAGGTTGCAACCACACAAACCCTGGCAGCTCACCAAGAGCCTGTGGTCGATCGTGTGGTCGCACTATATGCGACCATTGGTTGCGACCACACAAACCCTGGCAGCTTACCGAGAGCTTGTGGTCGATCGTGTGGTCGATCGTGTGGTCTCACTTTTGGTCGAATTTTGCGACCACACGACCCCAAATCAGGTTTTTAAACCTGATTTTTGGAGTCATTCTCCATTCTTTTCTTTTGTCTTCAACTCAACTCGCCTCCACTGAGTTGCTACAGTGTCGACTGTACAAGTTTGGTGATTCTTTCATCAACCCACGTCCTACGTCCGTTCTTCCAGGTATGTTTCGTACTCTTTCTCCTTTTTAAGCTTTCATACCTAGGTTTTTCTCCATCTATAGGGTTTTCTTCATATTACTATTTTTCTTACCGTAAAAATTTGATTTTTATTAGGGGCTTTTGCTATTGGCCACCCACTGGATGAAAGCCATCAAGAAAATTTGAGGTTCATCGGTTAGTTTATTAAAAACTTGAAAATTCACACTTTTGACCTAAATTTTGGGGTTTTTTCCCAATTGTCAAAATTTCTTTAAATTCGGCCTATCTAGTTTAAATTTTCGATTGTATGAGCCTTGAAGGATGGTTTGGGACCTATGTAAGTCCTCCTGCCCAACTGTTTGAGTGAAAAGTGAGGCTTTTGGCCAAATCATGTCGTCATAATGCCGAAATTTTAAATTTTCACTATATCTAATGTATTGCTTGTTGGTCTATGTCTTTGCAGATAACATGGCTCATACTAAAGTCCCCAGAGTTCATGATCCTTGTTGCTTCTGATCTATTGAAGCAGAGGCCCAGTATGCCCCGTATGAATGCAAGAAGGTGGAAGGGGGTCGTTGTGTCAACTTGGCCAAGTTAGCCCTATTTGATGTGGAGGGCGCATTCGGTGATATGGGCTGGCTTCCTGTGATCTTATATGAGGGTTGCACCTGTCCTGAGTTGGTGAAATAGTTTTACGGTAATTTATAGGTGGAGGGTGACCCAGAGGACATAGATAGGGGTAGAGAGCTTAGGATCACCAGTTTAGTTAAAAGGATGGAGATCTCCTTTAACTTCCAGGAGTTGGCGGATCTCCTGGGTATCTCAAATGATGGTCCCTTGGTGTACTGCGCACCCAAGGAACCCCAGTTCCTATCAATAAGAATGTGTGCAGAGATTGACAGCCAGATTCTTAGGGATGATCGCTGACAGATGAAGGAAATCAACCTACGATCGGAACCCCAAGAGTATTGCAAGATTATTCAATACAACCTGATTCCTCATAGTGGACACTATGAGAAGGTTTCACAATTGACTCAGTACGTCTTGTACTGCATCTGCACTAGGCAACCTGTCTGCCTTCCTTATATCATTATCAGGACTATGCACCGTGCCACGATGCCTGGACTGGTAGATAACCTACCCTATGGGCATTTGATCACCACTCTGCTCACTCGCCTGCAGGTCGACTTGGTTGATGAGAGGATTCATGAGGACACTTTTTCGTCTGACGTTGACTAGGAGGCCATCTGCAGGATGGGGATGCGAGATGCTCAGATCAGTGACGAGGAGAGAAACGCTATGGTGCGTCCCTGTACTCGAGTAGAGATAGCAGACGCAGAGGCGGCAGTAGCAGCAACAGCAGAGGTCCCCGAGGGCAATGCTAAGGAGGATGATGATAGGATGTTCATGGACATGGATTCCATACCTCCTCCATCACCACTGCATTCAACTGGAGCTGGCCCTTCTCGGGTTCCTTCCCACTCAGCTGGTCCTTCGCACCCACCACCAGATGACATAATGGGGTTACTGCGTGAGATTCGAGAGGCCCAGCGTGCTACTGATCAGCAGGTGGTGGATCAGGCAGCTAGTCTCCAGGTGACCCAGACTCAGGTAGCCTGGCTTACGAGGGTATATGCTGAGGACTATGATCGAGATCGTGAGGCACCTCCTCTTCCAGCACCCCCAGCTCCATGATGCATTTATTTCTTTTTTTTTTACTTTATACTACAGAGCAACTGTCTGGATTGTGGACCGTACTCTGATTCGTATATATGTTATTTTTATTCTCATTTGATGTACACATGAAACTTGTTTCTCCTTTTCATATGTGTATTATTCTTTGTCTTAGTTATTGTCTCAAACAACACAGGTGCTTATGGTGTATTCTTATTAAAGCTTTTAAATTTTATCCTAACTCAGTTCACGAACTCTTGTGGAAGTATACAGGTTTAATAGACAGAGCCCGAGAGCTCTGATACCAAGTTGCCACACCTTAATTCTGAACCAACCAGAATGGTGTGATGAACCGTTTATGAACCAACGGTTCAACCAGGATCTCGTATAGGCCGTCACTATTTGATTAAACCAGATATAACCACAACCATAATTAGAGTAAATAAACAATAGCGAAAGTATTTAATATAAATGAACTGAGTATCTAACAGTGATAACATAATTAATTATCCAATTATCTCCAAATGACTAAAGACAAAAAATAAAATAAAATAAATAAATCAATTATATGTTCTGATAAACCAACAACTAAATCTAATCGAAAACACATGAGTTGCACTCGCACGATGAATCATGCGACTCCACCATAGCTTCTACATCCATAGCAGCAATATGCACGTACATTGGTGCATTCATATAATCTTCCACAGTAGGACCTGCATTATCAACTAATATATTCGACATCGAAAGGGTGAGCACACATCATGGCTCAGTGAGCAAACAAAACAATACAACAAACATAGAATGCATTTAATTCATATCTTTGGTCTGGTTTATAAGTTTGCAATGTGCAATAAAAAAGATTGGTAGTCGTCGCACCTCTATACATGAGTGTGTGAAGCCACCCAATGGATCAAACACCATTGCTATCCCACATGCACCCATCATGGAATAGAGATAGAGCTAAAGTGCCCAAATCAAACACCGCATAACACTTCCCTTGATGCCCTACCCATACCAATACGTAAGCCCCTATTGGCGAGGGCTTACAAACTGGACTCGCAACTAACCAATCCTAATGTCAAACATTGTATCCAAGGCCTCACCCCAGCATCCCTCAATACGTCCATAGAGATAGAACTAAGGCCCCCCAGCAGAGTCAGAGACTACACGGTCTGAGACCACCTCCCCTGATGCTCTACGACATAATAGTTCTGCTAAGATAATGGCGATATGACGATGTTAGTGGGAAAAACTTGAGTAGAGATAGAGCTAAAGTCTGGTGACCAGGATGAACCATAGTGTCACGTCCTCCCCTGATGCTCCACTCGCATCAAGCACACTAACCACACACATACATTCACATGCCTATTCCTAACATCAACATCATCATCATCATGTTATAAATATACAAAATATGCATGAACAGTAATAACAGGAATATTGGATGACATGTGAAATGCACATTACAAGCATGCAAACATGGAATCATTCACGGCATTGGACTCAATAAGTAAAACAATTTATTATTAGCCAATTAATTTAGGTCTTGTTCCCTCACCTTTGGTCGATGGTAGTTCCTCGTTCAAGCTTTTTAAATCACTTTTAGACCACTTGGAAACCTAACAAATTTATAGATTTAAGTTAGAGTTTATTTCCAGCAATTTAGACTTCCAGAAACTGAGTGGTCGCAGGTGCGGCTGCACCTATGGTCTTAGTTTCTGGGACACAGGGTGTGTGGTCGCATATCTTGCAACCACACATGTGACCACACCCTCCCTGGATTTTCCCCGAGGGCGTGTGGTCGATTATGTGGGTCTCGTGTGGTCGCATATCCTGTGACCACACATGCAACCACACCCTCCCTGGAACTTCCCGAGGGTGTGTGGTCGATTATATGTGTCTCGTGTGGTCGCATATCATGTGACCACACATGTGATGGTCGACTTTTTACTCCCAACTCAATTCCTTCATGTTTTGATTCCTTGGCTTATCATCATGATCCTTCCTATGATTGTTCTATGGCTTAAAATTCATATTTACACAATCCATCATCTTAATAGATTCCCTCTATAGATCTCTTAGAATTTGTCCATGGTTTGATGATTGAGGTCTCACTTTAAACTACTATCTCCTCCATGATCTATTCTAGGTATTCAACAGATGTGGGGGATGGTTTCATACCTTATACTTGTTGAAGATCCAGAGTTCTCTCTGAATTTCCTTCTCCTAGTCTTCTTCTTCAATTCTCCTTCTCTTTCTCCTGTTCTCTTTCTCTCACTTTCTATTTGAGTTCTAAAAGAATGAAAGAGGCTAAGGGACGTCCTATATATAGAGGAAAACCCTCCATATAGAGTCCTGCTTAGATTAGGAAAGAACCCCCTTTGGATTAGGAAGGTTTCCTAATCACAAAGTCTGTCTGAGTTCGTGTGGTCACAAGTGTGGTCGCAGAAACCGTCGACCACACAGTTAAAAACTACGACCACAAGTCCCAGACTTCTGTGGCACTTTAATCTAAGGTGTGGTCGACCACACATGTTTAGGTATGCGACCACACACTCCTTAATAGGTGATTTTGGGTTCAATTTCATACCTAGCCTTGTGGTTTCTTCACGCACTTGGTCCGCTTGGCCCGACCATGTGGTTAGACTAGTTAGTATGATACGGGGCTTACAAGGACATTATTCAAGAGAGTGTCCTAAGCAAGGGAACCAACTACAGCAAGGAAAGGTCTATGCAGTTACATCTGAGGATGCTGTTGCATCGCCTGATGTTGTCACAGGTATGACCTAAACTGTTCATTTTGTACTACCTTGTGTGAGCATGTAGACTAAATTAAATCAAATCACAAGTATCGTACCTATTAATGGCTTACCAGCCAGAGTACTCTTTGACTGGAGCTACTCATTCTTTTATATCTGTGTCATTTGGAAAGAAGTTAAATCTACCCCTTTGACCTTTAGACTACAAACTGCTTGTACGGTCACCTATGGGATTAGAGGTGGAACTAGACAAAGGTTATGGACCATGTCCAGTTTTTATCAACGAAAAGATTTTGGATGCAACCTTAATTCAACTCGAGAT
>JAMYWD010001161.1:0-12000 GCA_028583415.1 Protea cynaroides
TCAACCCAAAAAACATAACTAGAAACTCATAATGCCCATACCTCGTCCTGAAAGAAGTCTTCGGAATATCTCCAGCCTTGATCTTCAGTTGGTGATACCCCGATCGGAGATCGATCTTCGAGAAAACCTTTGCACCCTGCAACTTATCGAACAGACCATCGATTCTAGGCAAAGGGTACCGATTCTTGATCGTCAACTTGTTCAGTTCACGGTAGTCAATGCATAGCCTTACACTTCCGTCCTTCTTCTTGACGAATAATACCGGTGCTCCCCAAGGCGATATGCTAGGTCGTATGAAACCCTTATCCAACAATTCTTGTAACTGGGTCTTCAACTCCTTTAACTCGGTAGGGGTCATCCTGTATGGTGTTTTGGACACCGGCGCCGAACCTGGCATAAGGTCTATTATAAACTCTGTAGCCCTGTCCGACGGTAGACCTGGAAGCTTCTCAGGAAAGACATCTGGGAACTCTCGAACCACATCTATATCTTCCATCTTGTGTGACTCCGCCGTGATGTCAACTACCGATACTAGGTACCCCACTCCCCCCTTCTCTAAGCATCTCTTAGCTTTTAGGGCGGAGAGAATCAGCTTCCGCTTCCTAGATAGCCTGATCCCAGTGAAGCTATATTCCCTTCCCTTTTTGTCAGTAAGTACCAGCTTCCTTTCACCACATAATAGGACGGCCGAATGATGGCCTAGCCAATCCATTCCCAAAATGACATCAAAGTCTGCCATCTCAAGTAGTACTAGGCTTGCTTCTAAGTCTCGGCCCTCAATACATATAGTACATGGTCCATAATATTCGGTCAAAGCCACTTCGACTCCTAGTGGAGAGCGAACTATCAATCTTGGGTTCAAGTGCTTGATTGGTAACTCCATTCGCTTCCCAAAAGAAATAGAAACAAAGGAGTGCGTGGCCCCAGAGTCAAATAGTACTCTAGCAAGTATACCAGCTACATTTACAATTCTTGGAATTTTTTATCATCCCTTAGTTCTATATGCGCATACACACAAATGATAATGATAAGCCAAATAGTAAGGGATAGAGTCATACCAGTGACCACATTTGGTGATGCAGCTGCCTCTTCAGTGGTGACCGCATAAACTCTTCCTTGCTGGGGAGGTTGCTTCTTAGGTAGAGTGCAGGTCCTTGCAATATGACCCATTTGTTGGCAGTTGAAACATTTGATATTTGGGTTGAATCCAGCATTCGGTGGCACAGGTGGTGCCGCATTGTTCCTTGCAGGCACTGCAGCGGTCTGAGCCCTGTATGGGCGGAAGGGTCTATTGTTACCGCCACCCGAACTCTCACTAGCAGGTCTCTTCACTCCCCTATTCTGAGCAAAGAAGTTGTCCCTCTGACTGGACTATATCACCCTCGCAACCTGCACAGCCTCATTGTAGATCTTCTTGTCCAAACCCAATATGTGCTCTCTGATGCTTCCATGTAGTCCCATAGTGAACCTACGTGTCTTGGTCTCTTCCTCTTGCATACTTGCCGGTGCGAAGAAGAATAGTTCTTCATACCTCTGCTGGTAAGCATCCACGGTCGACTGAGATTGTTGTAGGTTGAGGAACTCCTTCTCCATTTGATCCCTGAAACTCTTCGGAAAATATTTATCGAAGAAGGCAGCTTTAAACACTTCCCAACCCATCAGTGTATACTTAGTCTCCAGATATGCCCGTGTAGAATTCCACCAAGCATTTGCGTCTTCTTTCAGCATGTGAGTAGCAAATAAAACTTTTTCCTCTTCTGTACATGTCATCAGACGAAAATTCTTCTCCATCTCTGCAACCCACTGTGCTGGCCACAATGGCTTCCCTATTCTACCAGTGAATGATGAAGGCTTCAACTTCAGGAATTTATCCACCGCCCTACTCAGATCGTGCTGTCCCTGCGTGTCTGCTCCGTACGATGGTGGTGGGTACGGATAAGCTCCCGGGTAAGCAGAAGGCGACGAAAACTGATGCGGTGGTGGTACGTTCTGAGCTTGGCCCATCTGTCTTGGGCTACCCTGCATCGGTTGTGAAGAAATTTTCTCTCCAGATTCAGGCGTATCTCCAGTGGGAACAGAACCTGTTGGCCTGAGCATCTTCAGTACCTCGCTCAGGAACTCCTTCTGTTGAGCTTGCATCTGATAGACCAGGTTTGTAACAATGGTCTCTGAATCCCTGTGCGGCGGCCCAGGTAAATTTGTTGGTACTTCTGGAACCTGTTCCTCCTCCACTCCCTCTCTAACATGGTCTCGTTCAACCTGTTCTTTCTCTAGGCGCATCCTGGCCTGATGACGCTTCCGACCCCTACGACCGTTTCCTCCCACCATCTCAGACTATTCTGTTTGGATCTGAGAAGAAGACATAACACGTGAGAACCACAATAATATTAGTGTTAGTCTTGAATAATACAGGGGAAATAGTCGAGAAGTAAAAATTTAAATTTACACAAATTTTAAAAATTTTAGGAAAATTTTCTAACTTTTGTGGTGCATACCGGTCGCAACATACCGGTCGCACCTTTGTAGAATATGCCGCGACCGGTATAGTCGACCGGTCAGAATTTAATTTCTGACCGAGACATTGCAGTCGCATGTCTGGGAGATACCAGTCGACACTCTGTATACAGTGTTGCGGCCGGTATAGTCGATCGGTCAGAATTAAAATTCTGATTGAGACATAGCGGTCGCACACCTGGGGTGATACCGGTCGACCGGTATAGGCAAAACCGTCGACCGATATGCCCAAATTGGCTTTAAAATCGCGAAAAAGTGAGAATTTCTCACTTTTTATTTTCTTCTTTCTCTCCGGTGGCTATTCTCCTCTGGGTTCCGAGTTGCTACAGTTCGACCGGTGCTACTTGAAGCCGATTCCTTCCATTCAAGACCTAGCACATCGTCTCCAGGTAGGCCTCTTCCCTCTCTCTCATGTTTTTACAATTTTTCCATATCGTCTATATGTAGAAATTTAGGTTTTTCATTGTTCGAGATGTTTCAACCGTAAGAACTCTTTTCCTTCGGCTAGGAAAGGGTTTAGGGACCCCCAAGAGCAAACGCCCTCAACCAATTTGGGGTTTCACCGAACGGTTTGCTAGAAAATCGAATTTTTCACCTTTTTGACCTAGGTTTTCCATTTTTTTCGAAAATTCTTGATTTTTCTCAAATTTCTTGAAATTTCTCATTGTAAATGTCTGTGATTGATTTGTTGAAGAGTGTGGGGGTTACGTAAGTCCTCCTCCCCATATTTTTGGGTGAGTTCGAGGCTTTTTCCCAATTTATAGTTGTTATGCTGCCGAAATTTTGACAATTTCTAATATTTTATCTTGTTTTCTTTTGTTTTGCAGATTGAAATGGCTCCTCGACGTGCTCTCAGGAAACACCCTCATGGCTCCAGTTCACGTGCTCCCCAGCCACCAGTTCCCCAGCTTGACGAGCACTGGTTTCGTTCTGTTGAGGCACAAGCTCGATTCCCGTGGTTCGATAATAAAAGCATAGAATCCGGACGTCGTGTTAACATGGAGCAGTTAGACCGGTTCGACGTGCGAGCGGCGTTTGACAGGCTTGGTTGGTTGCCCGTCATTTCATACACCGACACCACCTGTCCTAATTTGGTTAAGCATTACTTTGCTAACCTGGAGCTGCACGGAGATGTGAACAATCCCAACCAAGGTAGGGATTTACGCATCTCTAGGTATGTCCGGGGTGTTCCCATTTCCTTTAACACCCACCAGCTGGCCGACCTTCTAGGGGTTCCAAATGATGGAGACCTAGTATATTGCCCACCCAAAGCGAAGGGCTATCTGACTGAGGACCTGCGCCGAGAGATAGCTCATCAGATACTCAACCCAGGGGCTCCTATGAAGGCGGCTAAATTGAGACCTGTACCTCGGGTCTACAGTCGCATCATTCAGCACAACATCGTCCCCCAGAGTGGCCATTATAGTGAGTTATCCCAGCTCACTCAGTACATTACTTATTGTGTCTGCACTGGGGAGCGGGTCTCTCTCCCATACCTCATCATTAGGACCATGCATCAGGCGTGTAAGACCCGTGTCAAACGAACCCAGTCTTACCAACTTGAACCAGGTTTACCCATCATGGTCGAGTCAAGTGGACCAAGGGCGTGAAGGAGATCGAGATCCCATGTATAAAATCGACCAAAAAACACTTAATTTTAGGGGAGGGTCGCATACCCAGCCAAGTAGGGTCGGACCTCCCAAAACAGAATGTCAGACCCTCAGATTTAAAGGGAGGGTCGGACAGCTTAAGACCCTAGGGTCGACGGGATCATCGACCCTCCCATCGACCCTCGGTTTCTGCCGAATATAGAAATTAGGAAATTTCTATATTTTTCGATTGGGATTCTTTCCAAATCTCAAAGGGACTTATTTAGGATATTCCTAGTCTATTTAAAGGATGTCCCTAAGCCACTTTCACTCCTTTCACAACCCTAATTGAATTGAGAGAAAGAGAGAAGAAGGAAAAGAGGAAGAAAGGAGACAAGGAGGAAGACTTAGCAAAGAGGAGAAGAGTTACAGAGAAAGATTTATCTTCTCAGGTATGGATACTAATTCCATGAGTTTCTACAGACCTTAGGTTAGATATGGTTGAGTGTAGGATTTCAGAGAAACCCAAACCATCCATTCATGGTGAGGTTTTCATGGAAACCCGAGGATAATGCATGAAAGCCATCTAGGAGGATGAATCATGGTTTCAGACCATGGAATGAATGTTGAATGAATGTAGGAAGCAAGCCATAGGACCCCAAACACGAAAAGTGGATTTAAAAGTGGAAATTGGATCAGAGTGCATCGAGGGTCGCACCGAGGGTCGATAGACCATCCGACCCTAGGTGTTTCTGACCATCGACCCTCAGCATTCGGGAAGTTCAGAATGGAGGGAGGGTCGATAGATCCATCGACCCTAG
Source organism: Protea cynaroides (assembly GCA_028583415.1). NCBI lineage: Eukaryota > Viridiplantae > Streptophyta > Magnoliopsida > Proteales > Proteaceae > Protea > Protea cynaroides. The sequence continues at coordinate 4,925 of JAMYWD010001161.1, forward strand.
CATCGACCCTCAGTTGACAGAATGGTTTTAAATTCCGAATTAATTCTAATTAATTTCTATCGACTTGGTTAGGTTTGCTAGCAATATAATAACGTTATAACGGTGATTCTAAAGCTTGGAAAAGTATCTTATAACAAGCTAAGGTGAGAACCTTAACTCCAAACTAAGTTGGTTAATAATAAACTGTTTTCGATTTCTTGAGTCCTATGCTATGATTGATTCTATGCAAATATGTTGCAATGTGCATACAGCATGCCATCCAATATTTCTATTACTTGTTCATGCATATTTACTTTATTGTTTATAACATGATGATGATGATGATGATAGGAATAGGCATGTGCTTGTATGTGTGTGGTTGATGTACTTGATGCGAACGAGTATCAGGGGAGGTGTGATTAGAACGTCAATAAACGTTAACCTTTGGCGGGTCTCAGCACTTTAGCTCTATCTCTAACTCAAGTCTTGTGCATTGACATCGTCGTATCGCCATTACCTTAGCAGAACTATTATGTCGTAGAGTATCAGGGGAGGTGGTATCGGTCCTTGTAGTCTCGACTCTACCGGGGGCCTTAGCTCTATCTCTATGGGCATTCCGAGGGGATCTTTGGGGTGAGGCCTTGGATACACTGTTTGGCATTAGGATTGGTTAGTAGCGAGCCTAGTTTGCAAGCCCTCGCTAACAGGGGCTTACATGTTGGTATAGCATTATATAGCAATAAACGTTAACCTTCGGGCGGGCTTCCACACCCTGTGTATATAGGCGGTGTCAATAAACGTTAACCTTTGACCACCCAACCTTTCTATTGCACATTGCAAACCATAAACCAGACTAAAGATATAAATTGATTTTTTTGCATGCATATGTATTGTTGCATTGTTTTGGCTACTCACTGAGCCGTGTTGTGTGCTCACCCCTCGACGTCGAATATTTTTAGTCGATGATGCAGGTTACACAGTCGAAGATTATATGAACGCGTCTGCGTACGGGAATATCGCAGCAATGGACGCTGGAGCTGAAGATGATACACACGACTCCTCTTGCGAGTGCAACTCGTGTGTATTTGATTAGATATTTTTATAGGTTTCTTTATTTGGATTTATTAAAGACTTGTATTGATATTTACTTATGTCCCGATTGATACAGAATAATTTTCTATTAAATTAATAATATCATCTTAGTTCTCAGTTCATTTATTTATAAGATTTCCGCTATTGTGTATTTACTCTGATTATGATTGTGGATGCGTGTAAGTTTGGATAACGCGGGGATAGCCTATTTGAGATCCTGGTTGAACCGTTGGTTATTTAGCAGTTCATCACACCATTCTGAATAGTGCAGAATTGGGGTGTGACAACTTGGTATCAGAGCTTCTCAGGCTTTGCCCGCCGAACAGACACACATTCAAGACCATTGTGAACTGAGATAGAATAAATTAAAAGCTTTAATACAAACACACTGAAAGCACAAGTGATGATTGAAACCAAATTAAAAAGAGAATAATGCATCTATTAAAGGGAAAACAAGTTACATACAATGAGTAAGAGAAACAAAACGTATATACATCGCTAAAGCAGAGTACAATCCACAACCCGGACAGTTACTCTGTAGTACAAGAAAAGTAAAGTACAATCAGGAAGCTGGAGGCGAAGGAGGAGGCGGTGCCTCACGGTCTCTGTCATAGTCCTCGGCATAGACCCTAGTCAACCAGGCCACCTGGGTCTGGGTCGTCTGGAGACTAGCTGTGAGACCGGCTATCCTCTGATCAGTAGCACGTTGCACCTCTAGGAGCTCTCCCATCCGCGCGTCTGATGCGTGTTGAGCAGCCAACAGCTCATCCATCCTCAGATCAGATCTGCGCTGAGCATCCCTGATCTCCTGCAGCATCTCCATCATGGCTGAAGGTGGAAGTGAAGGATCAGTCGAATGAGAAGGACCAGCCTCAGGTGCAGGAGTCGCCGCAGAAGATGTACCAACTCCAGCCGCATGCGTGGGTGATGGCGATGGTATCGCATCGACATCCATATACATGCAATCGTCATCGTCGACTGGATCCCCACGAGCCCTAGCAGCAGCCTCAGCATCTGCCATCTCGACCCGAGTGTGAGGACTCACCATCGCGTTCCTCTCCTCATCACTAACATCTGCATCTCGCAGCCCCATCTTGCAGATAGCCTCCCAATCTAGAGGCATCAAGAGACCAGCCGGAAACTCCTACAACGGAGGCAATAATAGGACGTATAAACCGTTTCGTCCTCAGAATTTTGCTACTGCACCAAAGTCTACTTCCGCAGCTCAACCACAGCCCAAAGCCAAATTCCGAAGCCCCGAAGTGTTATACCTGCAACCAACCGGGGCATATGGCAAGAGAATGCCCAAAACCCAAGAAGCAGTTACATCAAGGGACGGGTATATGCCGTTACATCAGAGGATGCAGCCGCATCGCCCGATGTGGTCACAGGTATGACCTAAACTTTTAAGATTATAATTTCATTGATTGAGCATGTAGACTAAGTAAAACGGATCACAGGTATTGTACCTATCAATGGCGTACCAGCCAGAGTACTCTTTGATTCAGGAGCTACGCATTCATTTATATCTGTGTCATTTGGGAAGAAGACCAATTTACCCATCAAAACATTAGACTACAAGTTACTTGTACGGTCACCGATGGGATTAGAAGTGGAATTAGAGAAAGGTTACGGACCATGTCCAGTTCTCATTGGCGAGAAAACCTTGGATGCAACTTTAATACAACTTGAGATGGCAGACTTCGATGTCATCTTGGGAATGGACTGGTTAGCTCGGCATTCTGCAAATCTGTTATGCGCCGAGAAGAAGCTAACTTTCAAAGACAAAGAAGGAGCAGAATTCAATTTCTCGGGAACCAAACTTCTCAGAAGACGCAAGCTCATACTCTCAGCATTAAAGGCTAAGAAGTGCCTTGAAAAAGGAGCTGTCGGATATCTAGTATCAGTGGTCAACCTAACCAAGGACGCGCCATGAATGGAAGATATTGACGTCGTGCGGGATTACCTAGATGTATTTCCGGAGGAACTACCTGGATTATCGCCCGATCGTGTCACGGAGTTCGTAATAGACCTGATACCTGGAGCCGCACCGGTATCAAAAGCACCTTATAGAATGGCTCCTACTAAACTGAAGGAATTAAAAGTGCAATTACAAGAACTGCTGGATAAGGGTTATATTAGACCCAGTATATCTCCATGGGGAGCACCGATGTTGTTCGTAAAGAAGAAGGATGGTAGCGTTCGATTATGCATCGACTATTGAGAATTGAATAAACTGACCATCAAGAATCGATATCCACTACCCAGGATCGATGACTTGTTCGATCAGTTACAAGGAGCGAAGGTATTTTCAAAGGTCGATCTTCGATCAGGCTATCATCAGCTGAAGAATAAAGAAGGTGACATTCCAAAGACAGCTTATGAGTTCTTAGTGATGTCCTTCGGATTAACTAATGCACCGGCAACATTCATGGAACTTATGAACCGAGTTTTCCACGATATGTTGGACACGTCGGTTATAGTATTTATTGATGACATATTGGTATACTCCAAAGACAAGGAAACCCATGTCAAGAACCTAAACGCAGCCCTACTGCGTTTAAGGGAAGAGAAGTTATACGCCAAATTTTTGAAGTGTGAGTTTTGGCTAAGTGAAGTCGCCTTTCTGGGCCATGTAGTATCCGCAGAAGGAATCAAAGTGGACCCCAGTAAGATCGAGGCTATTGTGAAGTGGGAAGCACCAAAAGAGTGTTTTGAAATTAGAAGTTTTCGGGTCTAGCTGGATATTATCGGAGATTCGTAGAAGGCTATTCTCGGATTGTCGTACCTCTCACCAGTTTGACCAAGAAAGGAGAAAAATTTGTATGGACGGATAAGTATGAAAAGAGTTTTCAAACACTAAAGACCAGATTGATATCCGCCCCAATTTTGACCATTCCCGTTCCAGGACAGACATTTACCTTATACACTGATGCATCGGGATTGGGACTAGGATGTGTGCTTATGCAAGGAGAACAAGTAATTGCTTATGCTTCAAGACAGTTAAAGGTACATGAGAAAAATTATCCCACTCATGATTTGGAGTTAGCGGCAGTAGTACATGCTGTCAAGATACGGAGACATTATTTATATGGGGAGAAATTTCAGATTAAGTTGGACCATAAAAGTCTTCCTTATCTATTTAATCAGAAAGAGTTGAATATGAGACAAAGAAGATGGCTGGAATTATTGAAAGACTATGATTGCGATATCCAGTATCATCCGGGTAAAGCGAACGTGGTAGCAGATGCATTGAGCAGAAAAGCAATGATTAAATCTCAAGGAGAAGTTAGCACAACTGCAGCAATGTGTACCAACGGGATGGTGCTTAATCACGACAACGAACAATATGTGATAGATACAACGGATGAATCAGCTAGCCAAGGGTTTATTCATCGATTTTCAAATATGTTCGCGGCATTGAAGATTATACCGGATATAGTGGATGAAGTGAAGACAGCTATCAAAGCAGATCCTTATCTGAGAACAGTACAAGTTGATATTGAGAAAGGTAGGACTAACCCTGAGTTCACCTTGGACGAAGAAAAACTATTGAAATACAAAGGAAGAATATGTGTACCCGAAACAGAAAATGTAGACATTAGACACCGACTGATGAAGGAAGTCCACACCACCATCTACTCGATACATCCTAGAAGCACAAAAATGTATCATGATCTAAAGAAACTATATTGGTGGAGGGGAATGAAAGCAGATGTAGCTAAGTTCGTGTCTCAATGCCTAAATTGTCAGAAGGTAAAGGCGGAACGACATAGACTCGCAGGATCTATTACGACCATTATCGGAACCAGCATGGAAATGGGATCTGCATCACTATGGACTTCGTCACGGGACTACCATTGACTCCTCGAGTAGTTGACGCAGTTTGGGTGATTGTGGACCGTCGACTAAGACAGCTCGCTTCATACCGATACGACCCGGTATATACACCGAAAAGGTTAGCAAAGTTGTATGTGGATAATATTGTTCGGTTACATGGTGTTCCGAAAGCATTGTGTCCGATAGAGATCCACGATTTACTTCCAAATTTTGGGAAGGACTGCAAAAGGCTATGGGTACAACATTGACGTTCGAGACGCATTCCACCCACAGGCAGGCGGACGGTCGGAGCGTACAATCCAGATTCTAGAAGATATGCTACGAGCATGTGTGATTGATTTCAAAGGATCATGGGACGAAAAGTTACCATTGATCGAGTTCGCTTACAATAATGTTTATCGGGCTACTATACGGATGTCACCTTATGAAGCACTCGTATGGCGGGAAGTGTCGAACTCCCTTGTTTTGGACTGAAGTTGGAGAAGCGTAGTATTGTTGGACTAGAATTTGTTGAAGAGACATGTCGAGTGGTCGACATCATCAAGGAGAGAGTGAAAACAGCTCGAGCGTGTCGGAAGCAATACGCAGATACTCGACGAAGAGATCTAGAGTTCGCCGTAGGCGATAAAGTATTTTTGAAAGTATCGCCTATGAGAGGATTGAAGAGGTTCGGACAAAAAGGAAAATTAAGTCCAAGATATGTCGGGCCATACGAAATTCTAGCTAAGCGTGGAAAGGTAGCTTATCAGTTGGCATTACCACCATCTATGTCAAGTGTGCACGACGTATTTCACATTTCTCTATTGAAGAAGTATGTCAAGGATTCGACGCACGTGTTGCTGATAGATTTGCCGGAATTGACTGATGATTTGACATTCGAGTAACACCAACAGAAATCACCCGGTCGAAAGGTTCAACGTCTACACAACAGAGATATCTACTATGTTAAGGTCACATGGAAAAGTAGAGACATGGAAGAAGTTACATGGGAAAAAGAGAATGCTATGCGAAAGCAATACCCTCACTTGTTTGATTCAGAAGGTACGTACAATTTCGAGGACGAAATTTTTATAAGCTGGGGGGAGTTGTAAGACCCGTGTCAAACTAACCCGGTTTTACCACCTTGAACCAGGTTTACCCATCATGGTCGAGTCAAGTGGACCAAGGGCGTGAAGGAGATCGAGATCCCAGGTATAAAATCACCAAAAAATACTTAATTTTAGGGGAGGGTCGCATACCCAGCCAAGTAGGGTCGGACCTCCCAAAATAGAATGTCAGACCCTCAGATTTGAAGGGAGGGTCGGACAGCTTAAGACCCTAGGGTCGACGGGATCATCGACCCTCCCATCGATCCTCGATTTCTGCCGAATATAGAAATTAGGAAATTTCTATATTTTTCGATTGGGATTCTTTCCAAATCTCAATGGGACTTATTTAGGATGTTCCTAGTCTATTTAAAGGACGTCCCTAAGCCACTTTCACTCCTTTCACAACCCTAATTGAATTGAGAGAAAGAGAGAAGAAGGAAAAGAGGAAGAAAGGAGACAAGGAGGAAGACTTAGCAAAGAGGAGAAGAGTTACAGAGAAAGATTTATCTTCTCAGGTATGGATACTAATTCCATGAGTTTCTACAGACCTTAGGTTAGATATGGTTGAGTGTAGGATTTCGGAGAAACCCAAACCATCCATTCATGGTGAGGTTTTCATGGAAACCCGAGGATAATGCATGAAATCCATCTAGGAGGATGAATCATGGTTTCAGACCATGGAATGAATGTTGAATGAATGTAGGAAGCAAGCCATAGGACCCCAAACACGAAGAGTGGATTTAAAAGTGGAAATTGAACCAGAGTGCATCGAGGGTCGCACCGAGGGTCGATAGACCATCCGACCCTAGGTGTTTTCGACCATCGACCCTCGGCATTCGGGAAGTTCGGATGGAGGGAGGGTCGATAGACCCATCGACCTAGCATCGACCCTCAGTTGACAGAATGGTTTTAAATTCCGAATTAATTCTAATTAATTTCTATCGACTTGGTTAGGTTTGCTAGCAATATAATAACGTTATAACGGTGATTCTAAAGCTTGGAAAAGTATCTTATAACAAGCTAAGGTGAGGAACCTTAACTCCAAACTAAGTTGGTTAATAATAAACTGTTTTCGAT
>JAMYWD010001163.1:0-25000 GCA_028583415.1 Protea cynaroides
CATAGATGGTGGAAGTGCTAACTGATAAGCCACTTTACCACGCTTAGCTAGAATTTCATATGGCCCGACATATCTTGGACTTAGCATCCCTTTCTGTCCGAACCTTTTCAATCCTCGCATAGGCGATACTTTCAAGAATACTTTATCACCCACGGCGAACTCCAAATCTCTGCGTCGAGTATCTGCATATTGCTTCTGACGGTTCTGAGCTGTTCTTACTCTTTCCTTGATAATGTCGACCACTCGGCAAGTCTCTTCAACAAATTCCGGCCCAACAATACTACGTTCTCCAACTTCATTCCAAAACAAAGGAGTTCAACACTTCCTGCCATACAGTGCTTCATAAGGTGACGTCTGTATAGTAGTCTGATTGCTATTGTTATAAGCGAACTCGATCAATGGTAACTTTTCATCCCATGATCCTTTGAAATCAATTACACATGTTCGTAGCATATCTTCTTGAATCTGAATTGTACGCTCTGACTGTCCGTCTATCTGTGGGTGGAATGTAGTACTGAACTTCAACGCTGTACCCATAGCCTTTTGCAATCCTTCCCAAAACTTGGAAGTAAATCGTGGATCTCTATCAGACACAATGCTTTCTGAAACACCATGTAACCGAACAATATTATCCACATACAGCTTTGCTAACCTTTCTAGTGTATACTGAGGTCGTATAGGTATGAAGCGAGCTGTTTTAGTCAGACGGTCCACAATCACCCAAACTGCGTCAACTACTCGAGGAGTCAGTGGTAGTCCCGTGACGAAGTCCATAGTGAGGCAATCACATTTCCATGCTGGTTCCGATAATGGCTGTAACAGTCCTGCGGGTCTTTGTCATTCAGCTTTTACTTTCTGACAATTTAGGCATTGAGACACGAACTTGGCTACATCTGCTTTCATTCCTCTCTACCAATATAGTTTCTTTAAGTCATGATACATTTTTGTACTTCCAGGATGTATCGAATAGATGGTGGTATGGGCTTCTTTCATCAGTCGGTGTCTAATGTCCATACTTTTTGTTTCAGGTACACATATTCTTCCTTTGTATTTCAGTACTCTCTCTTCGTCCAAGGTGAACTCAGGATTAGTCCTACCTTTCCCGATATCTTCTTGTACTGTTCTAAGATAAGGATCTGATTTGATAGCTGCTTTCACTTCATCCATTATGTCCGGTATAATCTTCAATGCAGCGAACATGTTCAAAAACTGATGAACAAACCCTTGGTTGGCTGAATCATCCGTTGCGTCTATCACATATTGCTCATTGCCGTGATTGAATACCATTCCGGTAGTACACATTGCTGCAGTTGTGCTAACCTCTCCTTGCAATTTTATCATTGCTTTTCTGCTTAACGCATCCGCTACTACGTTCACTTTTCCCGGATGATACTGGATATCACAATCATAGTCTTTCAATAGTTCCATCCATCTTCTTTGTCTCATATTCAACTCCTTCTGATTAAATAAATAAGTAAGACTTTTATGGTCCGACTTAATCTAAAATTTCTCTCCGTATAGATAATGTCTCCATATCTTGACAGCATGTACTACTGCCGCTAACTCCAAATCGTGGGTGGGGTAATTTTTCTCATGTATCTTCAACTGTCTCGAGGCATAAGCAATTACTTGCTCTCCTTGCATAAGCACACATCCTAATCCCTGTCCCGACGCATCCGTGTATAAAGTAAATGTCTGTCCTGGAACAGGAATAGTCAAAATCAGAGCGGATATCAATTTGGTCTTCAATGTTTGGAAGCTCTTCTCACATTTATCGGTCCACACGAACTTTTCACCTTTCTTAGTCAAACTTGTAAGAGGTACGGCAATCCAGGAATAATCTTCTACGAATCTCCGATAATAACCAGCTAGACCCAAAAAAACTTCTAATTTCTGAAACGCTCTTTGGTGTTTCCCACTTTACAATAGCCTCGATCTTACTGGGGTCCACTTTGATTTCTTCAGCGGATACTACATGGCCTAAGAAGGTGACTTCACTTAGCCAAAACTCACACTTTGAAAATTTGGCATATAGCTTCTCTTTCCTTAAACGTTGTAGGGCGGCGTTTAGGTTCTTGATATGAGTTTCTTCGTCCTTGGAGTATACCAATATATCATCAATAAACACTATAACCGTCGTATCCAACATATCATGGAAAATCCGGTTCATTAGTTCCATAAAAGTTGCTGGTGCGTTTGTTAATCCAAAAGACATGACCAAGAACTCATAATGTCCATATCTGATCCTGAAAGTTGTCTTCGAAATATCACCCTCTTTAATCTTCAACTGATGATAGCCTGATCGAAGATCGATCTTAGAAAATACCTTTGCTCCTTGCAACTGATCGAACAAGTCATCGATCCGAGGTAGTGGATATCGATTCTTGATTGTCAGTTTATTCAACTCCCGATAGTCGATGCATAATCGAACGCTACCGTCCTTCTTCTTCACGAATAACACCGGCGCTCCCCATGGTGATATACTGGGTCGAATATAACCCTTGTCCAGCAGTTCCTGTAGTTGCACTTTCAGTTCCTTCAGTTCCGTAGGAGCCATTCTATAAGGTGCTTTAGATACCGGTGTGGCTCCAGGTACAAGGTCTATCACAAACTCTGTGGCTCGGTCGGGTGGTAATCCTGGTAGTTCCTCCAGAAACACGTCGGGATAGTCCCGCACGACTTCAATATCTTCCATTTGTGGTGCTTCCTTGGTTAGGTCGACCATTGACACTAGATACCCGACTGCCCCCTTCTCAAGGCACTTCTGAGACTTTAGCGCTGAGAGTATGAGCTTGCGTCTATGGGGAAGGGTTCCCGAAAAATTAAATTCTACTCCTTCTTTGTCTTTAAATGTTAACTTCTTTTCGGCGCATAATAGGTTTGCAGAATGCCGAGCTAACCAGTCCATTCCTAAGATGACGTCAAAGTCTGCCATCTCAAGTTGTATCAAGGTTGCATCTAAGGTTTTCTCGCCAATGAGAACTGGACATGGTCCATAGCCTTTCTCTAATTCCACTTCTAACCCCATCGGTGACCGTACAAGTAATTTATAGTCAAATGTTTTGATGGGTAAGTTTATCTTCTTTCCGAATGACACAGATATAAATGAATGAGTAGCTCCTGAATTAAAGAGTACTCTGGCGGGTACGCCATTTATAGGTACGATACCTGTGATTTATTTTACTTAGTCTACATGCTCATACAATGTAATTACAACTTTAAAAGTTTCAGTCATACATGTGACCACATCGGGTGATGCGGCAGCATCCTCGAATGTAACAGCATATACCCATCCCTGATGGAACTACTTCTTGGGCTTAGGGCACTCCCTTGCCATATGTCCCGATTGGTTGCAGTTAAAACACTTTGGGCCTTCAGAATTTGGCTTTGGCTGATGCTGAGCTACTGGAGTAGTCCTGGGTGCAGCAGTAAAGCCCTGAGCACGGAAGGGTTTAAATGTCTTGTTGTTCCCTCCGTTGTAAGAATTTCCAGCTGGCCTTTTGATACCCCGGTTCTGTGTGAAATAACTCTCCTTCTGGCTCGATTCAATAACCCGAGCTATTTGGACAGCTTCATTATAAATCTTCTTTTCTAAGCCCAGTAAATGTTATCTGATGCTTCCCCTGAGTCCCGTGACAAACCTACGGGTTTTGGTGTCCTCTTCTTGCATACTAAGTGGTGCAAAGAAAAACAGCTCATCATAACGCTGTTGATATGCATCCACTGACATCTGTCCCTGATATAGACTCAGGAACTCCTTCTCCATAGAATCTTTGAAGCTTCATGGAAAATATTTCTCAAAGAAAGCTTCTTTATAAACAGCCCAAGTCAGTTGGGCGTGCTTAATATGTAAGTAAGCCCTGGCTGATTTCCACCAATGATGTGCGTCACCCTTCAGCATGAAGGTGGCGCATAATACTTTTTCTTCCTCTGTAATAGTCATCATGAGGAAATTTCTCTCCATCTCATCTATTTAATGTGCTGGCCATAATGGATCAGACGGCTTGCCATTAAATTCCCTGGGCTTCATCTTCAAAAACCTCTCAAACAGTCGAGAGTGATCCATCTGATTTTGGGGGTATGCCCCAAACATAGGGGGTGGACACTGATAATTAACCTGAGCTGCTTCCGAACCAGGTACTGGAATTTATGCAGCAGGTTGTTGAGGTGTCTGAGGTGTTGGGTGGTTACCCACCGGTGCTGCACTGGGTTGTCCCGTCTGCATGGGGGTAGCATGAGCAGCCTGGAACATGATTCCCATTGCAACCTGCATCTGGGCCTGTGCGTGTTGCATCTGTTGCAGCTACTGAGCTAGATTCATAACTACGGTTGCTAGTTCCGGTGGTGGAGGTGGCAAATTCGTAGGATTTTCCTGATCTGGATTGCCTGGGACATGTACATTATCCTGGCTAGTTTCCTCCACAGGTGATGGTGGTGGAACTGCATTTTGGCTCTGTCTAGTTACTCTTCTTCCAGACATATTTTCCTTCTGAGATGGGTGGTGCCTGAAAATCATCAAAATAAGTGAGAAACTCATTGATTCTCCATGTAGGCACATTAACCGATGTAAACTTTCAAATTTCAATTCATTTTATGAAAAAAAATACTATCTTTTCTTTGCAGGGTCGATGGTGAGGGTCGATGGTACGTCCGATACTTAGTATCCGACCCTGGAAATAACCTGTTCTTCCCGAGAGCTGAGGGTCGATGTGAGGGTCGATGGGTGTCCGACCCTCAGTTCCGACCCTTAGTTTTCTGTCGGATTCCCGAGAGCCGAGGGTCGATGGGAGGGTCGATCCGAGGGTCCATGGTTCTGCTCGAATTGTCCGACCCTCGGACCAAAAATCAGATTTTTAAGTTCCGATTTTGGGTCATTTCTTATTATTTCCCTCCCGTTTTGACTCGTCTCTCCCCTCTGAGTTGCTACAGTTCCACTCCACTGTTTTTGGTCGGTTTGAGTCCGGGTTTCGACGTCCACGTCATCCATACAGGTATGTTCTCCCATTTTCACCTGTTTCTAGGTTTTCTTTTCTAGGTTTTTGCTCATTTAACTGGTATTCTTCAAATTAACTTTTTCCAACCGTAAAAATTCGATTTTTATTGGGGGCTTTTGTTATCGGTGTCTCAAGGAACGAAAGCCCTCAAAAATTTTTGAGTTTCATCGGTTGGTTATCGAGAAACTTGGATTTTTCCTCGTTTACCCTAATTTGTCAGAATTTTTTGATTTCTTGAAATTTCTTCCAATTGGTCTTCGTTAGTTCCAATTTCCTACTGTGTGAGTGTCGTAGGCTATGTTGGAACCTATGTAAGTCCTCCTGCCCACGTGTATGGGTGAAAAGTGAGGCTTTTGGCCAATTTACGTCGTTAAAATGTTAAATTTCAGATTTTTATCCTATTAACCCTTGTCTCCCTTTTTCTTTCTTATCTGCAGATACCATGGCTCGTACCAAGATACCTAGAGTTCGTGATCCGCTTCGCTTCCGCTCCAATGAAGCCGAGGCACAGTATGCCGACTATGCTCGTAAGAAAGTAGAGGGTGGTCGTATGGTGAACTTGGCTGAGCTAGCCTTGTTCAATGTAGAGAGAGCATTTGGTGATATGGGGTGGCTCCCTGTCATCACTTACGACACGTGTACTTGTCCGGATTTGGTGCGCCAGTTCTATTGTAATCTCCAGGTGGTGGGGAATTACAATGACGTTGAGCGGGGTCAAGAGTTGCGCATCACCAGCTATGTTAAAGGGGTGCACATTTCATTCGACTATCGGCAACTGGCCCATGGTGTACTGTGCGCCTGGAGAGCCCCAGTTCGTTTCCATGGAGATGAGGGCAGAGATCGATAATCAGCTGCTACGACCTGATCGCTGGCAGATGAGAGTCTGTTACTTGCGTCCAGCTCCACGGGTCTTCTGCAAGATTATCCAGCATAATCTGATTCCGCAGAGTGGGCACTAAGAGAGGGTTTCTCAGCTGACCCAGTTTCTGATATATAGTATCTGCACTAGACAGCCAGTCTGCCTTCCCTACATCATCATGCGGACCATGATTAGTGCTACATTGTCCGGTCATAGGGGTAATCTACCCTATGGACGCATGATTACTGTTCTTCTGACCCTCTTGGGGGTTGACTTGGTGGATGAGAAGATTCAGGAGAAGACCTTCTCGTCGCCTCTAGATTGGGAGGCTATCTGCAAGATGGGCATGCGGGACGCCCAAGTCAGTGATGAGGAGAGGAACGAGATGGTACGCCCTCAAACTCGCATAGAGATGGCTGACGCTGAGGCTGCTGCTGCTGCTGCTAGAGCTCATGTGGATCCTGTCGATGATGACGACCGTATGGATATGGATGTCGACTCGATACCACCGCCTTCACCTATGCATGCGGCTGGAGTTGGTACTTCTTCTACGGCGGATCCTGTAACTGAGACTGGTCCTTCTCATGCGGCTGGTCCTTCATGCCCACCTTCTGATATGATGGAGATGCTGCAAGAGATCAGGGAGGCTCAGCGCAGATCTGATCTGAGGATGGAGGAGTTGCTAGACGCTCAGCGTGTGAGAGTGGATGAGCTGTTAGCCACCCAGCGTGTGAGAGTGGATGAGCTATTAGCCGCCCAGCACATATCAGACACATGGATGGGAGAGCTTATAGAGGTTCAGCGTGCAACTGATCGGAGGGTAGCCGATCACACAGCTAGTCTACAAACGACCCAGACTCAGATAGCCTGGTTGACTAGAGTCTATGCTGAGGACTATGACCGAGATCGTGAGGCCCCGCCTCCTCTTTCACCTCCAGCTTCTTGATTGTACTTTATTTTCCTTGTACTACAGAGTAACTGTCCGGGTTGTGGACTGTACTCTGCTTTAGCTATGTATATACGTTTGTTTCTCTCTCATTGAATGTAAAATTGTTTCCCCTTTTACAGATGCATTATTCTCTTTATAAACTTGGTCTCAATCATCACTTGTGCTTATAATGTGTTAATATTACTATTTTTACTTTTATCCTATCTCAGTTCACAATTGTCTCGAATGTATGTTAGTTCAGCGGACAAGGCCTGAGAAGCTGTGATACCAAGTTGTCACACCCCAATTCCATACTATTCAGAATAGTGTGATGAACCGCTAGCAAACCAACGGTTCAACCAGGATTTCAAGTAGGCTATATCCGTGTTATCTAAACTCCCATACATCCATAATCATAATCAGAGTAAATACACAATAGCGGAAGTCTTATAGTAAAACGAACTAAGAATCTACTGTGATATTAATAATTAAATATTAAATTATTCTGTATCAACTGAGACATAAGTAAATATCAAATACAAGTCTTTAATAAATCTAAATAAAGAAAACTAAAAAATATCTAATCGAATACACATGAGTTGCCCTCGCAAGAGGAGTCATGTGTATCTACTTCAGCTTCAACTTCCATCGCCGCTACGTTCCCGTATGCTGGAGCATTCATATAATCTTCTACTATGAAACCTGCATCATCAACTAAAATATTCGACGTCGAGGGGGTGAGCACACATCACGGCTCAGTGAGTAAACAAAACAATGCAACATTACATATGCATGCAATCAATTCATATCTTTGGTCTGGTTTAAAGTTTACAATATGCAATAGAAAGGTTTAGGTAGTCAAATGTCACGTTTATTGACCCCGCCTCTATACACAAGTGTGTGACGCCGCCCGAAGGTAACGTTTATCGTCGACTCACAAGCACCCAATCATGAACATTATATAACAAAGGTTAACATTTATTGCTATATAGTGCCATACCAACACGTAAGCCCCTGTTGGCGAGGGCTGCAAACTGGGCTCGCAACTAACCAATCCTAATGCCAAACAGTGTATCCAAGGTCTCACCCCAACATCCCTAAGAATGTCCATAGAGATAGAGCTAAGGCCCCCCGGTCGAGTCAGAGACTACAAGGACCGAGACCACCTCCCCTGATACTCTACGACATAATAGTTCTGCTAAAGTAATGGCGATACGACGATGCTAATGCACAAGAATTGAGTTAGAGATAGAGCTAAAGTGCTGAGACCCGCCAATGGTTAACATTTATTGACGTTCTCATCACACCTCCCCTGATACTCGCTTACATCAGGTACACCAACCGCACACATACAATCACATGTCTATTCCTATCATCATCATCATCATCATGTAATAAACAATAAAATAAATATGCATGAACAATTAATAGAAATATTGGATGACATGTTGTATGCACATTACAAACATCTTCGCATAGAATCAAGCATGGCATTGGAATCAAGAAAATAGAAAACAGTTTGTTATTAACCAATTAGTTTAGAGTTCTGTTTCCTCACCTTAGCTTGCTAATAGATACTTTTCCAAGCTTTAGAATCACCTTTATATTGTTATTATATTTCTAGAAGACCTAACAAAGTCGATAAAATTTAATTAGAATTTATTCAGAATTTAAAAACCATTCTGTTAACTGAGGATCGGAGTTAGGGTCGGAGTCAGGATTGACCCTAGGTGCGACCCTCCTCAAACTCTAAACTTCCCGAACACTGAGGGTCGATAGTTAGGATCACCTAGGGTCGGATAGTCATCGACCTTCGGTGCGAACCTCGGTGTACTTTGGTCAATTTCCTTCTTTTAGTCCATTCTTCGTGCTTGGGATCCTATGGCTTGCTCCTACATTCCATTCTACATTCATTCCATGGTTTGAAATCATGAATTATCCACCTAAAATAGCTTTTATACATTCTCCTATGGTTTCCCATGAAAACCTAACCATGGGTTGATGGTTTGGGTTTCTCCGTGATCACACTCTCATCAATATCTATTCTAAGGTCTGTAGAAACTCATGGAATTAGTATCCATACCTGAGAAGAATACTCCTTCTCTGCAACTCTTCTCTTTTGGCTAAATTCTCTTCCTTGCTTCTCTTCTTCCTCTTTTCCTTCTCTTCTCTTTCTCTCAATTCAATTAGGGTTGTGAAAGGAGTGAAAGAGGCTTAGGGATGTCCTTTAAATAGAGTAGGAACATCCCAAAATAAGTCCCTTTGAGATTAGGAAAGAATCCAAATCAAAAATTAGGAAATTTCCTAATTTCAGTTTCGGAGGCAACTGAGGGTCGATGGGAGGGTCGATGATCCCGTCGACCCTAGGTTTCTAATGAGTCCGACCCTCCCTTCAAAACTGAGGGTCTGACTTTCTATTTTGGGGGGATCCGACCCTACTTGGCTGGGTATGCGACCCTCCCCTTAAATTAAGTGTTTTTGGGTCGATTTGATACCTGGGATCTCGATCTCCTTCATGCCCTTGGTCCATTTGACTCGACCATGATAGGTAAACCTGGTTCAAGGTGGTAAGACTGGGTTAGATTGACACAGTCTTACATGACCCGCTGGGTCGAAATATGAGTTGTCCCGTAGGACCGAGAGATGATCCTAAATGATCTATGGATGGCTTCACATCACACTTATCTAGGTCTCTATACCCTAGGGGAAATGAACTGAGGGGTAGGGATCATCCTAAAACTACCCTTGTAACTTACAATCCTGATTTTGGAATTGTTGGACTAGGCTTCATGTTTCTTGATTAAGACTTCTTTCTTTTCCACTTTTACCCTTCCCACGAATGTGGGTGCTTAAATGCACATCTCCATACCTAGGAATGTCTTCTATCAAGTGTACATGCATGGCAGTTCGACTTGGGTATAGCAAAAAGTAAGTTCTTTGTCGACAATAGATATCATTCAAGCATGGCATATAGCAAATAGATCTAAACATGGTAGTGTACACAAAGCTAGCAATGTAAGCATTCTAAACATGGTAGTGCACAATATGACACTTTAATCAAGACAGATGCATAAATATAGCAGTGTAGACAATATCAGATCCTCAATCTAGCGGTTAGATCTCTTCAAAATATTGATAATCATGATCAACACTCAGATTTCATCAAAACAGCCAAGATCAATGGCTCAGATCTCACATGAAGTTATAATCATGATCAATGACTCATATCTCATCAAAATAGTCAAGATCAATGGCTCTGATCTCACAAAATAATAATCTAACTGTTCAAAACACTCAAAATAATAATCTAACCATTCAGATTCATTTAAATCACTCTTGATGGCAATCCAACGATTTAAATCACTTAAAATCACTTATGGTGTCAATTTAATGGTTTAGATTCATTTAAAACACCCATGATCAAGATTTAACGGTTTAAATTCATCAAACTCATAATCCAACTATTCAGATTCATTTAAATTACTCCCAAAGATAATCTAATGGTTCAGATCATTCACCATGATAATCCAACCGCTTAGATTGATTAAAATCACTCCCAAAGACAATCTTATGATTCAGATCTCTTATCATGATAATCTAACCGTTCAGATTCAATAAAGTCACTTGTCAAGACAATTCGATGGTTCAAATTGCTTAAAATCACATCTAATGACCATATTAAAATTCACATTAAAAATTTATAATCAATGAATGTATTTTAATCACATCAAAATTCCCAATCAATGGCCATGATCAACTAATTAAAATTCCAATCATATGGTCATGATTAATTCTCATGAAATTTAGATCATGTGGTTGGATCAACCACATTAAAATTCTAATCATATGGTCGGACCAATCACATTAAAATTTCCATCATATGATCGAACCAATCACCTAAAATTCTTAATCATATGGTCGAACCAATCATATAAAATTTTCAATAATATGGTCGGACCAATTTTCATCACATAAAATTTCCATGCACATCAGATCAATTTCCTTACATAAATCAGATCTATGACATTAAAACACATGGTCGGAATGGTTTGGCAAGTGGGTGGTTATGGGTATTCATGGGTGCATGGTGACAGAGAGTAAAAAAGAAAATAAAGAGAAAACAGAGGGGGAGGTGAGAGCTTACCCGGAATTTACAGGTGGTTTCTTTGCTTCCTCTTCTCCTCCTTGACTCTTCTATTTCTCAGCTCCCTCTCAACCAATTTTCAGCTCAAACTTACTCTCCCGTCTTCTCAAACCCACTCTCTCTCCTTCTGAAAACCCACTCTCACTTCTGTTCTCCTTTCCTTTTTCCAGATTTTTTCCTTTTCACTCTCTTCTTTCTTCGTTCGCAGTCCCTCTCTCCGTTTCTCCTCAATCCCTCTTCTCCATTTCTCTCTCTCTCTCTCTCTCTCTCTCTCTCTCTCTCTCTCTCTCTCTTATGGTAAAATCACAATCCACTCATTTTCTCTCTTATGTGGTAAAGTCACAATCCACTCAATCTATCTCTTATATTGAAAATCAGAAAATTAATAAACAAACTATCCCCTAAGTCTCTCTTGTATTTGTTGAAAGTCCTTTTCTTTCTTGCTCTTGCTGACACTTATTCTCAAATCTTTCCACCACATTCTTATCTCTTGCTGAAACGTATATGCTTGGTGCAAGGAGGAGATTCACATGAACATGTGGATAGCAATGTGGTTCGGGTGTGGCATGTGATCAGTTGCATGGAGTGTGTAACAGGTCATGGGTTTGTGAATGGTGGTAGCAATTCAGGTGGGTTGATCAGTGGCTGAAATGCAGATTGGTGGAGCAGTCCATTTTTGAGAAGGCTAGCGGAGTGGAAGAAGGTAGAAGGAATAGCCAATCCAAAAATCCTCCTCTTTTCCTAGCAACAGAGACAATTGGTTTTTTATGGCAAGTGGGTGATGGAAGAGTGGTGTGGTAGGTGGTTGTGCAGGTAAGGTGAGGTGGAGTATTTGCAGGTGGGTGCATTCAAAGAGGGATGGGGCACTGGAGTTGGTTGTGTGAGAAGGTGGTGGTGCTTGACAAGGTGGTAGGGAGACGCAGGTCGATTAATGGCGAGGGTAATGCGAGATGATGGGTGCAGGGATATAGAGTATTGTAGGCGGCTAGATTTAAAGAAGGATGGGCTTTGGCAAGTATGCTCGGTCATGGTAGGGTCATTTTTGGGTGGTGATGTGCAAGTGTAACATGGAGTTGTGGGTGAGTTGGTATGTTGGCGATCCCATCTCTCTCCATATCTCTTCTGTCCTCTCTCTCTCTCTCTTCTCTCTTTGTTTTATCCTCTCTCTGTCTCTTCTCGTGTCTCTCTCTTCTATCTCTCTTTATCTTCTCTCTCATTTTCCCTCTCTCTCTTCGTATTTCTCTCCTGTCAGATTCTCTCTCTCTTATCCTCTCTCTCTTGTTGGATTCCATTCTCTTGCTCTTCTCTTTATATACATTACATATATAATAATATAATATATATAAATATACATAATATAACATATATATTATATAATATATATATATATATATATATATATATATATATAAAATATATATATATAACAAATACATAAAGTATATGCACATGGATTTACCTGACTCAGTCAGGACTGGTCTAGGATGGGTCAGGCTGGACTGATCGACTTTTACTGGGTTGAGTTGACTTGGGTTTAATCGAGTTAGGCTGGACTAGGTTAGACTGGTTTTTTCTCTCTCCTTCTCTTATTTTGTGGGTCAATTCTGCTCACCTTTACATGGGGTCTTTAAAAGGCTATTATCCTCGATTTTCCATGTCCACTTTGAAGAGGACGGACAAAGGAGCACACTAGCACTCGAATCACCTGATTTGGACATCGGATGAGCAAGTTATGAAGAATCAAAGTTTACATGGGCATATTGACTTGCAATTTCACATGGGATCTTTTGGCCGCCTTTCTTCTGAATTTTCCACATCCATTTTGAAGAGGACGGACAATTTGAATCACCTGATTTGAACGTCGGATGATCAAGATATGGTTGAATGAAGTCCGATCGATTCAAATAATGATAATTAGCCCAATAAATCCTTAATTTATGATAATTTATAGAACAAGCCCCTGGATTTTATAAGCCATTTTCAATTTGACTAAAATCATGATATCTTCTTTGTTTAACATTAGAATAGAGTGATTCTGGTCTCGTTTTGAAGATAATTCCACTATCTACTCATCCATGTAGATTACAGCTCATGATCTTACTGTGGGGCCCACCAAAATCAGCCTCGAAGTCACCACTTAATGTCAAAACCTTGAATTGACCCGCAGCCATTTCCAAATGTGTTCACCTAAACTCCTGCACACTAAGGGCCACCTTGACTCGGCTCAGAATACCATAGAGAGCACACAGGGACTGATCAAATGTCGGTTTGAGAAAGTTTCACTTGCCTCCTCTATACTTTTCCAAATTTCCATTCACTTCCCCTATCTTGTTGTCTATACACCAGTAAAGCTTTGTTTAGTCGGGGATGGTAAAAATGGAGTGCTTACAGATACCCCTCTTTACCCCAGATTATATCAATTGAGCGTAAAGACAAAGAAAACCACATTTTTGCCACTGATAACGGAGAGAGACAAAACCTTCTTGAACTTGTGAGCCATTTGACCCCAGCACTGAATAGCCACTTTCAGCAAACTTAGGCACATGCTTTACTATCACCATCTGGAGAAGGATGTACAAGTGGACCTCCCTTAGGAAAAATTTATCTTCAGCAAGTTCTATATGCCAACTCTACTCCCTTGATGCCATATCCATCTTGGCCATTCTGTCTGACAAGTAGAAGTTCTTGAACACTTAGTGGAATGACCTAGAAAAATATTTTGATTTAAAACATAATTGGTGGGGGAATCATTGGAACTTTCTTACTCTATAGACACATTGAAAAACTTAGTGATCTATGCATGAAACATGTGCATATGCATGACCTTGTCTGGGCCTAAGTTGTTAAATCGAAAGATAGGTGAGAGAAAATGAAGGCCTAAGGTGGCTAACATGAAGCTATCCAGACGAATTTTCCTTCAAGAGGATCTTTTGGTTGTTTATGTGGAATGGTCGATCCCTCCAAAGAGATACCACTTTATGGGCTTAAGAAAGAAGGGTTCTTTGGAACCTTTGGATGTTGTTGAATGTAATGAACGACAGATAAGAGTTTTAGCTAGATTATAATTATTTTCAGATTGAAATTCCCACTAGGGTAGATACCAAAGGATGCGGAAGATGGGTTTGATATACGACTCTTGGGAAATCCATTGGATAGATGAATGGATGAAAGAGTTCAGCCAGAAAGCAAGAAGTTCTTCCTTTAATCACGATGAGATGATGAAACCAATCCTAAGTAGTGGGGTGTAGTAGCCTCTTTAGAGAATTCAGCCCAATTCTGTCATAAAGTTCATCCAAAAAGGTCGAGTTTCATTGTCACACCCCAATTCCGCACTGTTCAGAATGGTGTGATGAACCGCTAGCAAACCAACGGTTCAACCAGGATCTCAAATAGGCTATCCCCGCGTTATCTAAACTTACGCACATCCCTAATCATAATCAGAGTAAATACACAATAGCGGAAGTCTTATAATAACTTGAACTGAGAAACTAAGATGATATCATTAATTTAATAGAAAATTATTCTGTTTTCAACTGAGACATAAATATTCAAATACCAAATACATGTCTTAATAAATCCAATAAAGAAACCTATAAAATATCTAATCAAATACACACGAGTTGCACTTGCAAGAGGAGTCGGGTGTATCCACTTCAGCTTCAGCTTCCATCGCTGCCACGTTCCCGTACGCAGACGCATTCACATAGTCCTCAACGGTATAACCTGCATCATCAACTAAAAATATTCGACGTCGAGGGGTGAGCACACATCACGGCTCAGTGAGTAGCCAAAACAATGCAACAATACATATGCATGCAAATCAAATTATATCTTTGGTCCAGTTTAAAGTTTGCAGTATGCAATAGAAAGGTTTAGGTAGCCAAAGGTCACGTTTATTGACCCCGACTCTATACACGAGTGTGTGACGTTATCCGAAGATCACGTTTATCTTCAACTCACATGCACCCAATCATGAACATTATATAACAAAGGTTACGTTTATTGCTATATAGTGTCATACCAACACGTAAGCCCTTGTTAGTGAGGGCTGCAAACTGGGCTCGCAACTAACCAATCCTAATGCCAAAAAGTGTATCCAAGGCCTCACCCCAGCATCCCTCAGAATGTCCATAGAGATAGAGCTAAGGCCCCCCGGTAGCGTCAGAGACTACAAGGACTGAGACCACCTCTCCTGATACTCTACGACATAATAGTTCTGCTAAAGTAATGGCGATACGACGATGCTAATGCACAAGACTTGAGTTCGAGATAGAGCTAAAGTGCGGAGACCCGCCAAAGGTTAACGTTTATTGACGTTCTCATCACACCTCCCCTGATACTCGCTCGCATCAAGTACATCAACCACACACATACAAGCACATGCCTATTCCTATCATCATCATCATCATCATGTTATAATCAATAAAGTAAATATGAATGAACAAATAATAGAAATATTGGATGGCATGCTGTATGCACATTACAAACATATTCGCGTAGAATCAAGCATAGCATAGGACTCAAGAAATAGAAAGCAGTTTTTGTTATTAACCAATTTAGTTAGGAGTTCTGGTTCCTCACCTTAGCTTGCTAATAGATATTTTTCCAAGCATTAGAATCACCTTTAAAGAGTTATTATATTGCTAGAAGACATAACAAAGTCGATAAAATTTAATTAGAATTTATTCAGAATTTAAAAACTACTCTGTTAACTGAGGGTCGGAGGTAGGGTCGGAGTCAGGATCGACCCTGGGTGCGACCCTCCCTTAACTCTGAACTTCCCGAACACTGAGGGTCGATGGTCAGGAACACCTAGGGTCGGATGGTCATCGACCCTCGGTGTGACCCTCGATGCACTTTGGTCCAATTCCCTCTTTTAATCAATTCTTCGTGTTTAGAATCCTATGGCTTGCTCCTACATTCCATTCTACATTCATTCCATGGTCTGAAACCATGTATAACCCACCTAGATAGCTTTCATGCACTCTTCTATGGTTTTCCATGGAAACCTAACCATAGATTTATGGTTTGCGTTTCTCCGAGATCACACTCTCAACATTAACTAACCTAAGGTCTGTAGAAACTCATGAAATTTGCATCCATACCTGAGAAGAATAATCTTTCTCTGCAACTCTTCTCTTTTGGCTTAATTTCTCTTCCTTCCCTTCCTTCTTCCTCTTTCCTTCTCCTCTCTTTCTCTCAATTCGATTAGGGTTGTGAAAGGAGTGAAAGTGGCTTAGGGACGTCCTTTAAATAGAGTAGGAACATCCTAAATAAGTCCCTCTGAGATTAGGAAAGAATCCCAATCGAAAATTAGGAAATTTCTTAATTTCTATATTCGGCAGAATCCGAGGGTCGATGGGAGGGTCGATGATCCCGTCGACCCTAGGGTCTTAAGCTGTCTGACCCTCCCTTCAAAACTGAGGGTCTGACTTTCTGTTTTGGGAGGTCCGACCCTGCTTAGCTGGGTATGTGACCCTTCACCTATTTTAAGTGTTTCTGGGTTGATTTGATACCTGGGATCTCGATCTCCTTCACGCCCTTGGTCCATTTGACTCGACCATAATGGGTAAACTTGGTTCAAGGTGGTAAGACCAGGTTAGATTGACACGGGTCTTACAACTCCCCCCCAACTTATAAAAATTTTGTCCTCAAAATTGTACGTACTTTCTGAATCAAATAAGTGAAGGTATTGCTTTCGCATAGCATTCTCTTCTTCCCATGTAACCTCTTCCATGTCTCTACTTTTCCATGTGACCTTAACATAGTAGATATCTCTGTTGCGTAGACGTTGAACCTTTCGACTAGTGATTTTTGTTGGTGTTACTTCAAATGTCAAATCATTAGTCAATTCCGACAAATCCACTGTCAAAACATACGTTGGGTCTTTGACATACTTCTTCATTAGGGAAATGTGAATACGTCACGCACACTTGACATAGATGGTGGTAGTGCTAACTGATAAGCCACTTTTCCTCGCTTAGCTAGAATTTCATACGGCCCGACATATCTTGGACTTAGTTTCCCTTTCTGTCTGAACCTCTTCAATCCTCGCATGGGCGATACCTTCAAAAATACTTTATCACCTACTGGGAACTCCAGATCTCTTTGTCGAGTATCCGCATATTGCCTCTGACGGTTCTGAGCTGTTCTCACTCTTTCCTTGATAATATCGACCACTCGACAAGTTTCTTCCACAAATTCCGGTCCAACAATACTATGTTCTCCAACTTCATTCCAAAACAAGGGAGTTCGACACTTCCGGCCATACAGTGCTTCATAAGGTGACATCTGTATAGTAGCCTGATAGCTATTGTTATAAGCGAACTCGATCAGTGGTAATCTTTCATCCCATGATCTCTTAAAATCAATTACACATACTCGTAGCATATCTTCTAGAATCTGAATTGTACGCTCCGACTGTCCATCTGTCTGTGGGTGGAATGCAGTGCTAAACTTTAGCGTCGTACCCATAGCCTTTTGCAATCCTTCCTAAAATTTGAAAGTAAATTGTGGATCTCTCTCGGACACAAT
This sequence comes from Protea cynaroides, assembly GCA_028583415.1. NCBI lineage: Eukaryota > Viridiplantae > Streptophyta > Magnoliopsida > Proteales > Proteaceae > Protea > Protea cynaroides. The sequence continues at coordinate 17,460 of JAMYWD010001163.1, forward strand.
GCTTTCTGGAACACCATGTAATCGAACAATGTTATCCACATACAGCTTCGCTAACCTTTCCAGTGTATACTGGGGTCGTATAGGTATGAAGCGAGCTGTTTTAGTCAGACGGTCCACAATCACCCAAACTGCGTCAACTACTCGAGGAGTTAATGGTAGTCCCGTGACGAAGTCCATAGTGATACAGTCCCATTTCCATGCTGGTTCCGGTAATGGCTGTAACAGTCCTGCGGGTCTTTGTCGTTTAGCCTTTACTTTCTGACAATTTAGGCATTGAGACACGAACTTGGCTACATCTGCTTTCATTCCCCTCCACCAATATAGTTTCTTCAGATCATGATACATTTTTGTACTTCCAGGATGTATCGAATAGATGGTGGTATGGGCTTCTTTCATCAGTCGGTGTCTAATGTCCACACTTTATGTTTCAGGTACACATATTCTTCCTTTGTATTTCAGTACTTTCTCGTCATCCAAGGTGAACTCAGGGTTAGTCCTACCTTTCTCAATATCTTTTTGTACTGTTCTCAGATAAGGATCTGCTTTGATAGCTGTCTTCACTTCGTCCACTATATCCGGTATAATCTTTAATGCCGCGAACATATTCAAAAACTGATGAATAAACCCTTGGTTGGCTGATTCATCCATTGTATCTATCACATACTGCTCGTTGCCGTGATTGAATACCATTCCGGTGGTACACATTGCTGCGATCGTGCTAACTTCTCCTTGAGATTTTATCATTGCTTTTCTGCTTAATGCATCCGCTACTACGTTTGCTTTTCCCGGATGATACTGGATATCATAATCATAGTCTATCAATAGTTCCAGCCAACTTCGTTGTCTCATATTCAACTCCTTCTGATTAAATAAATAAGTAAGACTTTTATGGTCTGACTTAATCTGAAATTTCTCTCCGTATAGGTAATGTCTCCATATCTTGACAGCATGTACTACTGCCGCTAGCTCCAGATCATGAGTGGGATAATTTTTCTCATGTACCTTTAACTGTCTTGAAGCATAAGCAATTACTTGCTCTCCTTGCATAAGCACACATCCTAGTCCTAGTCCCGACGCATCAGTGTATAAATTAAATGTCTGTCCTAGAACAGGAATAGTCAAAATTGGGGCAGACATCAATCTAGTCTTCAGTGTTTGAAAACTCTTCTCACATTTATCGGTCCATACAAACTTTTCACCTTTCTTAGTCAAACTGCTGAGAGGTACGGCAATCCGAGAATAGTTTTCTACAAATCTTCGATAATAACCAGCTAGACCCAGAAAACTTCTGATTTTCGAAACGCTCTTTGGTGCTTCCCACTTTACAATAGCCTCGATCTTGCTAGGGTCCACTTTGATTCCTTCAGCGGATACTACATGGCCTAGGAATGCGACTTCACTTAGCCAAAACTCGCACTTTGAAAATTTGGCATATAGTTTTTCTTTTCTTAAACGCTGTAGGGCTGCGTTTAGGTTCTTGATATGGGTTTCCTTGTCCTTGGAATATACCAATATGTCATCAATAAATACTATAACCGACGTATCCAACATATCGTGGAAGACTCGGTTCATATGTTCCATGAACGTTGCCGGTGCATTAGTTAATCCGAAAGACATAACCAAAAATTCATAATGTCCATATCTGGTCCTGAATGCTGTCTTTGGAATATCACCTTCTTTAATCTTTAGCTGATGATAGCCTGATCGAAGATCGATCTTAGAAAATACTCTTGCTCCTTGTAACTGATCGAACAAGTCATCGATCCGAGGTAGTGGATATCGATTCTTGATTGTTAGTTTATTCAACTCCCGATAGTCGATGCATAATCGAACGCTACCATCCTTCTTCTTTACGAACAACACCGATGCCCCCCATGGAGATATACTGGGTCGAATATAACCCTTGTCCAGCAGTTCTTGTAGTTGCACTTTTAATTCCTTCAGTTCCATAGGAGCCATTCTATAAGGTGCTTTAGACACTAGTGCGGCTCCAGGTAGAAGGTTTATCACAAACTCCGTGGCTCGGTCGGGTAGTAATCCGGGTAGTTCCTCTGGAAATACGTCAGGATAGTCCCGCACAACGTCAATATCTTCCATTCGTGGCGCGTCCTTGGTTAGGTCGACCACGGATACTAGATACCCGATTGCCCCCTTCTCAAGGCACTTCTTAGCCTTTAGTGCTGAAAGTATGAGCTTGCGTCTCCGGGGAAGTTTGGTTCCCGAGAAACTTAATTCTGCTCATTCTTTGTCTTTGAACGTTAGCTTCTTTTCGGCGCATAATAGATTTACAGAATGCCGAGCTAACCAGTCCATTCCCAAGATGACATCAAAGTCTACCATCTCAAGTTGTATCAAGGTTGCATCTAAAGTCTTCTCTCCAATGAGAACTGGACATGGTCCATAACCTTTCTCTAGTTTCACTTCTAACCCCATCAGTGATCGTACAATTAATTTGTAGTCTAATGTTTTGATGGGTAATTTTGTCTTCTTTCCAAATGACACAGATATAAATGAATTAGCTCTGGAATCGAAGAGTACTCTGGCGGGTACGCCATTTATAGGTACAATACCTGTGATATATCTTTACTTAGTCTACATGCTCATTCAATGTAATTATAACTTTAAAAGTTTCAGTCATACCTGTGACCACATCGGGTGATGCGGCCGCATCCTTGGACGTAACAGCATATACACGTCCCTGATGGAATTGCTTCTTGGGCTTAGGGCACTCCCTTGCCATATGTCCCGGCTGGTTGCAGTTAAAACATTTCAGGACTTCAAAATTTGGCTTTGGCTGAGCTTGAGCTGCTGGAGTAGTCTTGTTTGCAGCAGTAAAATTCTGAGGTCGGAAAGGCTTATATGTCTTGTTATTGCCTCCGTTGTAAGAATTTTCGGCTGGCCTTTTGATGCCTCTGTTCTGAGTAAAGTAACTCTCCTTCTGGCTCGATTCAATCACTCGAGCAATCTGGACAGCTTCATTATAGATTTTCTTCTCTAAGCCCAGAACATGTTCCCTGATGCTTCCTCTCAGTCCCGTGACGAACCTACGGGTTTTGGTATCTTCTTCTTGCATGCTAGCCGGTGCAAAGAAAAACAGCTCTTCGTTGCGCTGTTGATATGAGTCCACGATCATTCGTCCCCGATATAGGCTCGGGAACTCCTTCTCCATCGAATCTCTGAAGCTCCGTGGAAAATATTTCTCAAAGAAGGCTTCTTTATATATAGCCCATGTCAGTAGGGCGTGCTTGGTCAGTAAATATGCCTTCGTGGATTTCCACCAATGATATGCGTCGCCCTTGAGAATGAAGGTGGCGCATAGTACTTTCTCTTCCTCTGTGATAGTCATCATGAGGAAATTTCTCTCCATCTCGTCTATCTAGTGGGCTGGCCACAACGGATCAGACGGTTTGCCGTTGAATTCTTTGGGTTTCATCTTTAAAAATCTCTCCACTAGTCGGGAGTGGTCCAACTGGTTTTGGGGGTTTGCCCCAAACATATGGTGTGGATACTGGTAATCACCCCGAGCCGCTTCGGAACCTGCCGGAATCCGTGCAGCAGGTTGTGGAGGTGTCCGATGAGCTGGGTGGTTACCCACCGGTCCTGCACCGGCTTGTCCCGTGTGCATGGGTGCAGCCCGAGTGGCTTGAAACATAATTCCCATGGCAACCTGCATCCGAGCCTGCGCGTGTTGCATCTGCGCCGCAGCTGCTGTGCCAAGTTCATCACCACGGTTGTTAGCTCTGGTGGTGGAGGTGGCAAATTTGTAGGGTTTGCCGGTTCTGGATTACCCGGTGCATAGTTATTTTCTTGACTAGTCTCCTCCACGGGTGGTGGTGGTGGGACTGCATTTCGGGTCTGTCGGGTTACTCTACGTCTAGACATGATTCCTTTCGGTGATTGGTGATGCCTGAAAATTGTCAAAATAGGTGAGAAGTCATTCATATTTCATGTAGGCACGCTAACCGATAATCAATTCCAATTCTAGCTCATTTTATAAAAAAAAATACTGTCTTTTCTATGCCGGGTCGATGGTGAGGGTCGATGGTATGTCCGACCCTTGGTATTCGACCCTGGGAATAACCTGTTCTTCCCGAGAGCTGAGGGTCGATGCGAGGGTCGATGGGTGTCCGACCCTCAGTTCTGACCCTTGATTTTCTGTCAGATTTTCGACAGCCGAGGGTCGATGGGAGGGTCGATTCGAGGGTCGATTGTGCTGGTCGAATTGTCCGACCCTCGGACCAAAAATCAGATTTTTAAGATTCGATTTTGGGTCATTTCTCACTATTGCTCCTCCGTTTCGACTCGTCTCTCCTCTCTGAGTTGCTACAGTGCTACTATACCGTTTTTGATCGGTTTGACTCCGGGTTTCGACGTCCACGTCATCACCACAGGTATGTCTTCCCATTTTTACCTGTTTCTAGGTTTCCATTTCTAGATTTTTGCACCTTTAACATGTATTTTCCAAATTAAACTTTTTTCAACCGTAAAAATTCGATTTTTATTGAGGGCTTTTGTTATTGGTGTCTCGAGGAACGAAAGCCCTCAAAAAATTTTTAGTTTCATCGGTTGGTTATTGAGAAACTTGAAATTTTCTCTTTTTGCCCTAATTTGTCGACATTTATGATTTTTCTTGAATTTCTTCAAATTGGATATCGTCAGTTAAAATTTCCTACTGTATGTGGGTTGTAGGATGTATTTTAACCTACGTAAGTTCTCATGCCCACTTGTATGGTGAGAATTGGGGCTTTATGGTCAACTTACGTCGTTATTAAATCAAGTTTTGGATTTTTATCCTATTAACTCCTTGTTTTCCTTTTCTTTCTTATTTTGCAGATACCATGGCTCGTACCAAGGTACCCAGAGTTCGTGATCCCCTTTTCTTTCTTAATTGTAAGACCCGTGTCAATCTAACCCGGTCTTACCACCTTGAACCAGGTTTACCCATTATGGTCAAGTCAAATAGACCAAGGGCGTGAAGGAGATCGAGATCCCAGGTATCCAATCGACCCAAAAACACTTAAAATAGGGGAAGGGTCGCATACCCAGCTAAGCAGGGTCGGACCTCCCAAAACAGAAAGTCAGACCCTCAGTTTTGAAGGGAGGGTCGGACAGCTTAAGACCCTAGGGTCGACGGGATCATCGACCCTAGGGTCGACGGGATCATCGACCCTCCCATCGACCCTTGGATTCTGCCGAATATAGAAATTAGGAAATTTCCTAATTTTCGATTGGGATTCTTTCCTAATCTCAGAGGGACTTATTTAGGATGTTCCTACTCTATATAAAGGACGTCCCTAAGCCACTTTCACTCCTTTCACAATCCTACTCGAATTGAGAGAAAGAGAGGAGAAGGAAAGAGGAAGAAGGAAGGGAAGGAAGAGAAATTAAGCCGAAAGAGAAGAGTTGCAGAGAATGATTATTCTTCTCAGGTATGGATACTAATTCTATGAGTTTCTACAGACCTTAGGTTAGTTAATGTTGAGAGTGTGATCTCGGAGAAACCCAAACCATAAATCTATGGTTAGGTTTCCATGGGAAACCATAGGAAAGTGCATGAAAGCTATCTAGGTGGGTTATGCATGGTTTCAGACCATGGAGTGAATGTAGAATGGAATGTAGGAGCAAGCCATAGGATTCTAAACACGAAGAATGGATTAAAAGAGGGAATTGGACCAAAGTGCACCGAGGGTCGCACCGAGGGTCGATGACCATCCGACCCTAGGTGTTCCTGACCATCGACCCTTAGTGTTCGGGAAGTTCAGAGTTATGGGTGGGTCGCACCCAGGGTCGATCCTAACTCCGACCCTACCTCCGACCCTAAGTTAACAGAGTAGTTTTTAAATTCTGAATAAATTCTAATTAAATTCTATCGACTTTGTTAGGTCTTCTTGCAATATAATAACACTGTAAAGGTGATTCTAAATCTTGGAAAAGTATCTATTAGCAAGCTAAGGTGAGGAACCAGAACTCCAAACTAAATTGGTTAATAACAAAAACTGTTTTCTATTTCTTGAGTCCTATGCTATGCTTGATTCTATGCGAATATGTTTGTAATGTGCATACAGCATGCCATCCAATATTTCTATTACTTGTTCATGCATATTTACTTTATTGTTTATAACATGATGATGATGATGATGATGATAGGAATAGGCATGTGCTTGTAAGTGTGTGGTTGATGTACTTGATGCGAGCGAGTATCAGGGGAGGTGTGATGAGAACGTCAATAAACGTTAACCTTTGGCGGGTCGCAGCACTTTAGCTCTATCTCTAACTCAAGTCTTGTGCATTAGCATCGTCGTATCGCCATTACTTTAGCAGAACTATTATGTCGTAGAGTATCAGGGGAGGTGGTCTCGGTCCTTGTAGTCTCTGACTCTACCGGGGGGCCTTAGCTCTATCTCTATGGACATTCTGAGGGATGTTGGGGTGAGGCCTTGGATACACTTTTTGGCATTAGGATTGGTTAGTTGCGAGCCCAGTTTGCAGCCCACACTAACAGGGGCTTACGTGTTGGTATGGCACTATATAGCAATAAACCTAACCTTTGTTATATAATGTTCATGATTGGGTGCATGTGAGTTGACGATAAACGTGATCTTCGGGTAACGTCACACACTCGTGTATAGAGGCGGGGTCAATAAACGCGACATTTGGCTACCTAAACCTTTCTATTGCATACTGCAAACTTTAAACCGGACCAAAGATATAATTTGATTTGCATGCATATGTATGGTTGCATTGTTTTGGCTACTCACTGTGCCGTGATGTGTGTTCACCCCTCGACGTCGAATATTTTTAGTTGATGATGCAGGTTATACCGTTGAAGACTATGTGAATGCATCTACGTACGGAAACGTGGCAGCGATGGAAGCTGAAGCTGAATTGGATACACACGACTCCTTTTGCGAGTGCAACTCGTGTGTATTTGATTAGATATTTTATAGGTTTCTTTATTGGATTTATTAAGACATGTATTTGGTATTTGAATATTTATGTCTCAGTTGAAAACAGAATAATTTGCTATTAAATTAATGATATCATCTTAGTTTCTCAGTTCATGTTATTATAAGACTTCCGCTATTGTGTATTTATTCTGATTATGATTACGGATGTGTGTAAGTTTAGATAACGCGGGGATAGCCTATTTGAGATCCTGGTTGAACCGTTGGTTTGCTAGCGGTTCATCACACCATTCTGAACAGTGCAAAATTGGGGTGTGACATTCATTGTTGGCACCTAAGACTGGAATGACCAATTGCACCCTCCCTTTTTTTCTTTTCTTTTATTTTTTTTTTGAAGGGTGCAGAGGTCAGACATAATATTGCTTCACTTGATCGAGGTTGGTCAGGTATTGTAATTCTTCACTATCTAGATCTGTCAGTCGAACCACCTTTCCATGTAAGATTTCCTTTACTATGAATTGTCCACTCCAGTTTGGACCGAACATACCCCTGGGGTCATGGATAGGCACTCTTTGTTCCTTCAATACTAGATTTCCCACTGCCAGATGATGAACGCAGATCTTCTTATTGAAAGTG